>JAPYYQ010002944.1:0-14421 GCA_030522585.1 Anagyrus pseudococci | reverse complement strand
TTTCCCTTATTTCCTTCCCCTTTATTTTTATCTAGCATTCGACCGGCAGTATTTGTGCTTCGGCAATCCCAAATCCGGGTGGATTTGCCGTCACAAATTGAAACGAATTTATAATGTAATATGTTGTTTGGGTGAAATTAAACAATATTATAATGTAGTGTGCATTTACTAAATCAATGAACTATAATTATCAATATAATTTCTTTACAGATGCGTGTGCCAAATATTTTGAACACAAAAGAGGCTGGAAATCTTGCTTCTATCAAACAGCAGGAAATAAATGTAACGATGCGAGGAGATCAAGTCACTCTAGTCATTAATTTACATTTCTGTTTAATTAAATCTAAATATTACAATCATTATTTCTTAAATAAATGAAAAAATTTGCTAATTTTATAAGAATTAGAGCATCACTTTGTTAACTATTATTTAATAAATCCTTTGACATTTTATCTACAACATAGAGTGCGGCTCTACTATTGTAATATTAATCAGTAGTATGAAAATAATGAATCTACTAATAACCTAGGTATAAAAACATATACCTGAAAAGAATACAGGCAGATTCGTAATAATTTAAATTATTGATAATCGTGTACAATGTTAAACATAATATAGGTATATAGAAACCCAGCAGTAAAAATATAAAACTCCGAAAACATATTAAAAAATAACGTAATGTTTGTACTTATTAATTTACGATTATGATAAATAATCATTATCTTCATGAAATCTTAGTAAAAAAAACTAATAGCAGATATGTGAAACAAAAAAAAGCAATATAAAGAAGAATGAAACAATATCCTACACTCGTAGAACAATTGTCAGATTCCTACACTATTCTGTCCATAAACATCTTGTGGAATTAAAAATCTTGGAATCAAGCATAAAGTTTATGCTTAAACCTTCTTGTTAGGCTTTCTTCACATCCGATTCACAAACAATACAAACTTACAGTAACTTACAATAATACATCAGGGTTTATTCGTAAATCCTGCAAAAAAAAATCCTATGCCTGTTGTTACGGACAGAATTGGCTTTTCAAGAAGAAAATCGC
This sequence comes from Anagyrus pseudococci, assembly GCA_030522585.1. Classification (NCBI taxonomy): domain Eukaryota; kingdom Metazoa; phylum Arthropoda; class Insecta; order Hymenoptera; family Encyrtidae; genus Anagyrus; species Anagyrus pseudococci. The sequence goes on along the minus strand of JAPYYQ010002944.1, from coordinate 13,364 downwards.
CGAAAAAGACATTCGACGAATGATTTTACGCCTAGGTTCAGATTGATTATAGTTTTCGAGCGAGTAACGTCGTCTTGCTTTTATTAGTTTCTTTACCCGAAAAATCATATCCTGTTATAATAAATAAAATAGTTGTACCACATTTTTAAGTGTTTTTATTTCCGCGCGCGTGTTTGTCGCTTACAATTTTGGTGCCGAAACACGGGAATATTTCGCCGGAAAAATGAGAGCGCGGAAAAGTGCGGTTAGTGCGTGATAGTAGTTACGCCGTTGATCTGCATCGGTCGCTATTAGCTGGCCCTGAAATCGGTTGCTGCGGTCCATGCGCGTGCGTTTTCCCGTTTACATGTACATCTAACCGACGGCGTGCCCCAGGACAGCTCGAGCTGTGTGTAGGGACGTGGAGAACGCGTAGAGTCGCCGCGTGCGAGTGCGTCTCCTCCGGGGCGTGTGTTTTGTTCAGTTATTCCCCGGAGAAATATCCGCAGATTGTGCGCGATTGTGTTGAGTGTGTGTGTGAGAGAGAGAGGTTGTCCATTAGAGGTGCACTGGGGCCTGATTCTGTAAGCGTGTGGCGAGCACACGCCACACACACACACAGCACACAGAGTACATTCTACACACAAATACACAGAGCACACAGCTATGCGCAAAGCGCTATGGAAATGGAAAGCCACGCGCGCATGTCAAGTATATTTACTAATACTGCTTGTTGTTGGCTTGATCGTTTGTCGTGGCAAATTAAATAATAATAAATAGTAAGTTGTGTTGTGTAAAAATTCCTAAAAAATAAGTATAATAGAATAATTTATTATTTATACGTATATATAGTTATATTCTATTTTTGTAAAACAGGAGTTACCTTTTTGCAAAAAGTGCAATCTGTTTTGAACTTTCAACGATGGATATTGATGTTTTGAACTTGTTATTTGATGATGACGAAGTGGAAATTCAAAGAATAGCTATTCTGCAACGGTTTGAGGAGCTTCGAATGCACAGGAGGCTTTTAAGGGACAGTTCAAACACGTTTACTCTCGGAGAACAATATTTTTGTCGGTTTTACAGGTGAAGTATTTAAATAAATTATAATAATGTACAAAACCTTTTTGTTATAATCGTTTTAATATGATTTAAGTGTGTACTTGTACATAAAGTAGTTTATATTTTAGTATATAAATACTTTTGTATGTGTCTAGAGGCCGCTTATGTACGCAAATAGACAGTACGTGTAAGATAGCTATTTAGCGTGCGCTAAAGTTATTGGGTTATTATACATGTTTACTTTAGCGTATATAGCGTAGTTAAGGAGCGCCTAGACAGACCCATCTTTTAAATTCATGCATAATAATTATAGACTTAATTTCGCGTTAACCAATGATAAATCAATTTAATTTAAATATTTTATTGCGAATCAATCTGCTTTTTTAATATTTTAAACACTATCCGTTGTTGACACTAAAAAAAATTCTTTAGAATGCCTCCTCACCGTGCGTTACAATTGGTCGATTTATTGGCTAACCAACTTCAACGAGAAAGAACTACTGGGTTGCCAGCACATATACAGGTGCTTATAACTTTGCGCTTTCTAGCAGAAGGTGGCTATCAACGCGGGGTTGCACAAGATATGGAACACCCAGTAAGCCAGACAACAGCAAGTAGAGTCATAAACAGCGTTGTTTTAGCAATTGTAAATACACTAGGACCTATTTACATTAAAATGCCATTTACCCAAGAAGAAAGACAGCGAATTCAAGAAGGGTAAGAGAGTTTAGTGATTTGTAATTGTCAATGTGTCTAATTTTATAAAACACGACGTTCACATATATGCCTAACGTCGATCGACTCCTCATTCGGCCGAGTGATCAAACAAAGCTTGGTAAACCTACCGATTCTTTTTTTATCCGGCAACATCGTCGTTTTAACTAGCTTCCATATAGTCTTTCGAAATTATCGCCAAGGGTTAGTTTCCATTAACGCGAATACGACGCTTTAGGTAAAATCAATGGGGGCGGAGAAAGGCTTACGCCTCCAAATCGGCAAACCACATAAAAAATAGACGATCGCGGCCAAGTGGGGCAGGTCTATATCCTCTGAAGTGGAGTCCCCTCCTCCGTCAGCCCTTGCTATTTACGGGGGGCTCGGGACTGGCGCGTACGTGAAAGCGCGCTCGCGCCGATAACGATCAATATACTCGCGAGTGGCAGCCGATTCAACACTTCCGCGTCCCGAAAAATCGATCGGCCGACTCGTTGGGCAACGTTTATAGTACGCAAATGTTCGTTTAGTTACGGCCTGACTCAGCAAGGGTGAAGGTGCTCGCGGTTTACTCGACTGACCATTGCTCTACGTGATTCGCTCGCTCCTGTACATCGCTCTTTTTTCTTTTTTTTTCTTTTGTATTTTTTAACGCATTTTTTCCCCGGAACTAGAGTAGTGGTAATCTTGTTTTTTGTCTTTCGCGACGACGCAATAGCAGAGTTTGCTTTTCTTGTGCAAACTGTCGCTAAACTTGTCGAACCGCGGCATTGGGTTTTCTTGGTGCTGATTCGTGAGCGCTTGGTTTAATTGCGTTTATGGATTTAATCACAATTTGACTATTTTGCTTTGAAAGGAATTGACAAAAACTCGCCTGTGCAGTATAAAACATTTAAAGTAGACCATCATTGTAAAGATTTAATCTTGATCGTCAATGCAGCGAGCACTGCACTCGCATCACCAGCTTTTTCATCAATTTCCGTAAAAAAAATCCAAAATCAAGTATGTAAATGTAAATGGTGAATCAAGTAAGGATCCGTAAAAAACTGCTGTTTGTAATAATTACACTTGTTTACTAATCTATTTTTTTACATTGATTTACACATATTTATATAATATTTAAAAGGTACAGTGTTTCAAAGCGTTCGATGTACAGTTTATTGTTGTTCACATTTATTTTTAATAAATATTAATTTTGTTATTATTGTAAAAAAATAAGTGTTTAACTCGATACGTTACGATGATCGTACGTAAATATACCAATGTTTAACGTAAATGTCGATATATCACACATTTTATTTAAATATAAATTGCAAATGTAAGTTACTTTATTTTATTGTTCATCACTTCAAATGACAAATATTCTTTGTTATGTAGTTTCAGAGAAACGACTCGAATACCAGGTATTTTGGGATTAGTGGATGGCTTTCTCGTTAAAATGGTGCGCCCTACTGAACACGAGGAAGCTTTTTTTAATTATCGCGAAAAACATTCTATGAATGTGCAAATTGTAAGTATAACTTTTATAGTCTTCTTCGTCCGAGATGTTGATATTGAGTTTATGAAGAAACATTTTTTCAATGATAAATTGCAGATAGTTAACTCTATGGGTGAAATTTTGAATTTGCGTATCTGTCCGGGAAGCAACAATGATAGACACGTCTGGAATTTTAGTCAGGCAAGAATTTTTTTGGAAAATTTGCGGCTTGATGCTGGCGTTTTGGAAAATGAAGGTCGTTATTATATTTTGGGTAAGTACATTTGTTAAGTATTACTTATTCATTGGCAGTATCAATTTGTTATTTAAAAAAATGTGTCGTTGCAGCAGATAGTGGGTACACACCCTCTCCAGTTCTTTTAACGCCAATTCTTGGTGCTGCAGAAGGGTCGCCTGCTCATACTTTTACGCAAGAACATGTTAGAACTCGTTGTAAAGTAGAGCAGACAATCGGAAGGTTAGTCAACAGGTGGAGGGTCATAAATCGTGGTAGAAAGCTCCAGTATACCCCAGGAAAAGTTGGGCGCATTATAAGTGCATGTGCTATTCTTCACAATTTCATCATACGAAATGGGTATACAATTTTATTTAATCTTATTTTTATATCTGTAGTTAACATGAATATTATTGTTAAGTTTAAATTTTTTTAGAGAAGCTTATGACCTAGTTAATGGCGCCGCCAATGGATTTAATCGTCTTCTACCGAGAGTAAGAGATTTTCCTGCTGGTATAGCAGAACGACAGAGAATCGTTGATGAACTTTTTGTTGATTGAAATGCATGAGTTGTAATAGAACAGAAAGAAGTGAAATGGTGATAAGGAGGAGGTAAGTGTATTTCGGAAATTTAGGATCGCGCCGGCTCTCTTCCTACGCGTTAGTAGACAAATTGGCTTAGTTAATATTCCTTTCGCAATCTAATGAAAATTCAAGCGTATGTAAATTTTTATAATTTTGATTTTTTCCTGATCAAATATTCAACTCTTTTTTTTTCAATAATGTCAACTGCGAGTAATATATTTTATTCATGGTTACTTAATATAATTTCAATCGTATCAAAAAGCGCAGTTTTATTAGGAAAACCAGCCGCGCTTGTAATTAAAAAATTTACACTAATTTCGGTATAATTGAATATGTCTCTTTCTCTCTATGTTTCGTTACGCACTATCTCCGTCTCTTTCCAACTCTTTTGCATACTATGTTATTGAGTGCAGTTTTTACTGTCGGGCGTCATTTAACGATAATGGTAGTTTTTGTTCTTGGACAAAGTATGATTTAATTGTTTGGTTTTTAAATGTTACAACTTATTATTGTACTTGTTGAAATTGTGTATTGTGTGTGTACACTGTGCTTAGGCAAGAGCGTTAAAGCTCTACCTCTCTTTCTTTATCTCTGCAAAAGTGTATATTGGTTAATAATTAATTTTACTGGCCATATGTAGAAACTTAGACGTTGAGTATAAGTACTAAAGGACAATTTTTTCCTATTCTCTTCTCTTCATATTCTATTGCACAGAGATTCACAATTTTTATGTCTTATCTTAATTTTCTTCACAGCACCTGTTTAGTAATTCATAAACAATTAATTGACATTTTATTACACGTAAAGACAATGTTTGACAAGTTGTAATATTGCCAACTCACTTGAAAAACATTTCAAATTTACATAAGCAGCATAACTAAATATCTGTTTCATCTTAAAATTTAAATATTTTTTAAAAAGCTTTATTATCATGCAGGTTGCTGTAGAAGCCAAGAGTGATTAAGCTTATGAATCAGCCCATCAGCAGTAACAGCAAGCAGTAGTTATCATGATTCAGCCAGTGGTCTGCTGTGATTGTAACCCAGCAACACTTGGAGCCAAGATTACGAGAGCGGCGCTGGTTTTCTATACGTAAATTTAAAGAGCAATAAGTAAGGGAAAGAGGGAAGTTGGGATTGTCAAGGTGTAGGCTTGGTTATGGATATCTCGTTATTAGGCTCGCCAACGAAAATTCTGAAGCAAGAGCAGAGCGTTGTCTTTCTCCGGGCGGCCTCGGCTTTCGACTACGGCCTCTCCTCGCTCATGATCAGAGTTGTCAACAAGACCATCCTCACGTCCTTCGGCTTCCTCTTGTTCAAAGTCCTCGGGATCAGCTAGATGCTGGCGACGATCGTCGTGCTGTTCATCGGCCGGGCCCTCGGCTACGTCTACTTTCCGAAGCTCGAAAGCTCGAATTTTGCAAGATTTGGCCAGTGTCGCTAATCTACATCGGCAACATGATCTACCGACAGCAGCTCAGCCTGTCGATGTTCACCGTTTTCAGACGCTTCAGCATCCTCACGACCATGATCGCCGAGTTCTACATCCTCGGGGTCAAGGCCAAGACGAGCGTCCAGCTGAGCGTCTACACCATGACCCTCGGCGCTCTCATAGTGGCCTCCAACGATCTCGCCTTCAAGCTCGAGGGCTACGTATTCATTCTGCTCAATGACTGATGTTTACTGCGAGTCATATATTTTTATCATGGTTATTTTATTACTTTATATAATTTCAATTTGATTAGGAAAACCAGCCGCGCTTGTAATTTGATAGTTAATCTGATAAAAGCTCTTTTTCTTTACTTGTACTACTGTGTTCTAATTGTACATACAAAAAATCTAAACAATTAAACTGTTTATGTACAAACATTTGTCATGTCCTTTTTTTTTAAAACATACATTTACAAAATATTTTTAAAAATATAGTTTCACTTGATTTATGTCTACTGAATCGTTTTTCTTTGTAATTAACTACAAGCAAAAAATTTGATAATTGATATTCGAGACCATGAGAGTAAAATTTACAATTAAATTGTTCATTATTACAATATTAAACGTACAAAATACGCTGAAATAACACTGCAATCCAACATGTTTAGCCCTATCATTAACAGAAAAAACGTGGAAAATGACGATTCAAAAACCTCTGCCAAGCTAAAAATTAGTATTTGACAATTTTACACGTTTACGCATTATTAAATAAAAACTGACAATACTATCGTTGGACATTACATCAATGTACTTTAATACAAATTATATTTGATATCGATACACAATTCTGTACATTTTTATGTAACTGTATTGCATCTACAACTTTCTCGCAATTCACATAATTATTTCCATCGGTTTCGTAAGTTAATTCCGCGGAGGTCGTCAAGCGAAATCAAGAAAAAAACCTATCGATCAGCCAAGACAGTAAGTAAATTAAACAATACATTCTACTTGACGATTGTAAGTAAAGCAAGGTAATGCTGGACGCACACCGTACAAGCCGTATCGATGCTAATGAACATAGCCCCTGTCATCGCGTAATAAAGCATTTCGAACGAAAAAATGATAACGTTACACTTGTGCGGGTCCACTAGATATTCATCATTGAGCACGAATATTAACGGATGCGTTTCGTTGAGCGGATTGATGACGAGGAGCAATTTTCTAACAAAAAGTACCGATGAATACAATTTATACTTAAAAAAAAGTTTAATTAAGGGTTTAAGACAAATGTTACGAAATTATTAGTTTATTTTTTCTTATTTATCATACAAAATACTTTTTCCTATTAATCATACAAAATACTTTTTCTTATTAATCATACAAAATACTTTTTCTTAGTAATAATACAAAATACTTATTCTTATTAATCGTACAAAAGACTTTTTCTTATTAATCATAAAAAATGTGTTGTAATTGTACACACAGAAAATCTACAAACAAACATTGTTTACAAACATTTTTATAAATATAGACAGCTTAAGCATGCATACAGTTATTTATCTACTGACTCGATATTTGGAAAAACTGATACTCTATTATCACATCAACAAATCAGTCTTATGCTCCACTTTTGAATTAACTAGTATATCCTACGTATCATTGATAATATAATTGTGTAATAGTAACGTTTATTTTTTATAATTTTGTTCTTTAAATGATTTTATAGTATATAAATTTGTATTAAATCACACATTTCACAATAACTTTGAACACATTTTAAAGTAACGTTATTTTAAAGTCACTTAATTATTAAAATTTAAAATTTAATTAAATTTAACAAAATCGTACTCCCACTCATCATCTTCATTATCATCATTAGACTTCAGTAAGCCTAATGCACTTAAGTACTTTCCTCCATTACCATACCAATTTTCCTCGTCTGCATCGGCTACTTGATCAATGTTGGATTCTTCCTTATCACCACCTTCAATGCTACAAACTTTTTTTACTTCTTGAAAAGCTCCAGATTGTATGATTGATTCTTGGGTACATTCCATTTCTTGGGTAAATCCTTGCAAATTCATTGATTTCTCAGTACATTCTGATTCCTGGCAAACAGTAGACTTTTTGCAAGTTCGAGGTTCGGTAATGTCATGCATACCTTCGTCGGGTTCCTTTATTTCCTTGATAACAGTACGGTCTTCCGAGAGTCGTCCAATTACTTCATTTATTAGATTTTGATTTTCCGATCTAATGAACAATCTTAATTGAGTAAACATTGCACGTACTTCTTTCTTTATGACAGTTTCCATTTGCGGTAGAGATGGTCCAGTAGCTACAAAAATATTAGTAATACATTCAACAAAAAATATCTCATTCAAATAATTTTAAATTATAAAAGTAAGTATTTATGAACATAAATAAATAAATATAATTGACTTTACCTATAACTGGTGATGATTTTTCTTGTTTAATAGGTACATTGAATTGAAGCTTACAGTTTTTTCCAATATTTTCTTGTTTTACAGGTACGTCAGGGACAATTTGTAAGTCATCGTTTGGAGCACGTACTCGACGTTTAGCAATCTTGTACCTCATGACATCAGGTCTTGGTGTGGTGGAGTTGAAAGCGTTTTCTCTTTTATAATTTCCACTGGTGATCGTACTTGAAATCAACATTCGCTTCGGAGGATGTGGAGAAAAGTCTAAAATTAATTAGAAATTTTTGTACTGCATACATTACAGCATTTGAAACTTAAATGCACAGTAGCTTTGAACATACCTTCATCGTCGGTTTCCCCAGTAAGGTCTTCAAAATCAATAACATTGTCGACTGAGTGCACGGGTGATTTTTTTATTTTACAGAGAGGCTCTTCAATTTGACGCAGTGGTGGAGCTGAACGTTGAGGTGCCATTACAATATTCTTTGAAGACCCTTGAGCACTCGATTGGTGTGGAAAATGCTCCATTATTTTAAAATACCTATCGTGAATCCAACTGCAACTTTCCCCTTCTTGTAACTGCTGATGTAGTTTCATAGCAGTTTTTAACAAGTTGTTCCAAGTCTGTAAATAAAAAAATTTTTTAGCATTGTATAATTATGAAACGGGCATAACTGCAGTTACTTACCTCTTGCCATTTCTTCTTTGTTTTGGAACAAAGTATATTTTTGGCATTCAATGCTGTTTCAAGCTCATCCCATTTGTGAGATGAAAGAGGCACTTGTCCATCAGCAAAATCCCGGTTTCCCACCATGAAATCAACTAAAGCATCCAATTGCTTGCCGTTCGGCTTCTGTTGGGTTCTGCTGCTCATTTTTCTCCTATCGCTGTCTGCACTACAAAAAAAAAATGAAATTTTTTAATAGTACTAAAGTGTTATAAAGTAATAGACGTTATGCACATGCACACCACAGATAATTCTAGGCCTTTCAACTTTCTTGAAATTAATATTATTACAAAAAAATGTTTCAAAATAAATTTAAGACGTCTAAATAGCGGTTGACGTGGATGCGGTGCATGTACCGCGCATTCACGTGGTTCCATAACCTTTAATTTCCTACTTTTTTTTACTAAGTAAAACCCCGTTTCAATTATATCAATAATAATAAATTTATAAAAAATACAAAAATGTATCTTATTAAATATATGATTTTGTTGTATATACCTTAATTTTTTGAACAATCCTTTGGATCCAAGCGGATTACTTTTGGAGGCGATGTTGGAGTTGGTTGTCCTTAAATGAAAGAGAGTGTGATGTATATGATTATCACGCCACCTCGCTAGAGGCTCACCGTTGATTGGTTACACTGCGCGCGCAATTTGAAAACTCATTCCAAACTAATGATAGTATTTGCAAATATAATAATTATAATTATTTTATATTATTTAAAAATTTCAACAGGGCAGCTGTAGAAAATAAATAAGTTTTAATTTTTTTTTCGAAAATAAGTTTTCAGTTTTTCTTCTTACTCTTTTTTCTTTTTAGTTTTTAATTAATTTTCGAACCGGCATACAGAAAATTAAAATTTTCTCTGCTGGGTTACTTTGTTTCTATTGTAATCTTAATTATAAGCATTTCATGTATCGTGGTTAAGTCGGAAATAAATAAATAAATGAAAATAAAAAAAATAAAAATAAAAAAAAATAAAATATATAGTTTCCAACTTACTCGTAGTTGAGACAATTTTGGTCATTGAAACCTAATTCCGGAACAACGTTCAATCCGATGCCATATTTCCCAAAGATGTTACAAATCCTTTCGTCAATACTCGAAATATATTCATCGACTTCGCTGTGTCCAGTTCGGTTGAGGCTGGTTAGGAATCGTGCCATTTTTGATCTGGCGTTTAAGCGTAGTTTCTTCCAAGTCTAAAAATTACATTTATTTTATTTATATAATTTATTTCTATTATTTATTTACCTTGCTTATTTAATTATTACTCTAATTATAAACAAATTTGGAACATTGCTTGTAATAAATAATAAGCAATACCTCCTTCCATTCTTTTGAATTCTTCTTTGATCCGCCTAAAGAATTTAATTCTTCGGTTAATTGAACCCATAGCTTTTGATAAGTCACTTGACCTTGACTTCCCAATGACATAATTTGTCCTCGAGCAAATAATATATTTTGCTCCATAAATGTAACCATGTGTTCCAATTGTTTTGTATGAGATCTAGGTTATTTGTATATATTTAAATAAGAATTTAAGTAAAAAAATTTTATTTCCAACTTAATTATTTACTAAATACTAAATACTTGCCGATTTTTCGGATGCGACATTTTTTAAAATATACAAATTACAAGAAACACTTTTTTCCAATCAAATCACTCACACGTAATCAAAAGTATGTCGAATCGACACGTGGCAAGCAAAATTTTATGCCGTTGGGTTAAGTTGCTCTTATACACGTAATTTTTGATTGTGACACACACGCGACACATACATCTATTGAGAGAAATGATCGCAAGAAATTGAAGAAATAGGTTTCTGCGCGTGCGCGAGCATCGTATAAGCTGGTAAGTAGCTGTGTGGATGTCGTGTGTACTGTTTCACAGTGCTTACACATCTGACATACCACACGCTTACAGAATCAGGCCCCAGTCCACGCGCCAGGACGAGCGGGAGTGCGGCGGTTGCGTCTGCAGCTGATGGGGCCGAGGCGTGCTGGGGAGCGGCGGCAGCGTCGAGATGGCGGCTGCGACTCGTTTCTCCAGGGCTCTGGCATGCGGCCGGACTTATTCTGGCAGGAAGGTTATTGGCAGTGACAGCCGACGGAGATGGTGGTTGGCCGCCGGGAGTGCAGCGGTCACTCATTACGCCTACGGCAGCGGTTGGGATATGCTGAGGAGCAGCAACAGCGCCGGATAGCAGCCGCGACTCGCCTCTTCAGGATTTTTACCTACGGCCGGGTCAGCTCCGACGCAAGGAAGACTAGCGGTGGAAGTCGGCGAGGCGAATGATCTGCTCCGAGGCGGTCTGTGCCTTCACCGATTTTGGAGGTTTTTGTGAAAAAATAACATTTGTCCCTTTGACAGGGGTGGAGCGTATGCTCGCTCACGAGTTCGCTACGGCCGGGAAGGAGCGGGGAAATTTTGCTTTTTCCAGTTAAGAGGTCAAGCCTTTTGAGAAGCCTTGCTCTGGAAGAGGTCGAAGGAAGCTTGGTGCGTCTAAAGGCAACCTAAGAACGCTCTTGAAGCTGATATCGGATGACAGCTTCAAGGCCGCATGGACCAACTTGAAGTCGGCAATAAACCTGAAGTCAATGACAGTGCGTGGTTAAAGACGACATGCAAAGGGAACTCGTCTAATTCAACATAGTCATAAAAAAATATGACTAGGAGTTTGAAGTTTCATAACTATTTTCAAGTATCGATTTTTATGATTTTCAATTTCTTTAGAAGGAAACTTAAATTATGCTACTAAATAATTTTTGGAGTGAATGTTGGGTAAATAATTAATTAGATTTTGATGGTTTATACTCAGGCAAATGAAAATATGATTTTACAAAATTATAAAATTTCTAGTTTATTTAATTGCTAGTTTAAAAGCTTACTGAATTTTTTCAAAATTATTGCTCTTTTCTAAACTTGAAAATTTTAATTCAAAAGTCTAATGCTTTATTTAGTAATTTGAATAGCTTTTCCTTATAAGTTTTGGTTTTTAAAAAAAGTCTTATCTAGTTTTGAGTTCTAAATGATATTCTGAAAGGTCGTATGCTAACCTAAAGTGAATTTTAAGATTTGACAAATCAAACTTAAACATTTTAAAATTTGAATGAATTATTTCCATATACTACAGTTTATTATTTGTTACGTTTAAAAAAAGTAAAGTAACTGACATTACATTTTGTTGAAGTTCTGATTATTTAAATGAACAACATCAATGTCTATATTAGTGTTTTAGAAATTTGTCTTTAACAAACGATTTGCAAGTGATCAAATTATGGAGATGAACTTTCTTATAAAGTTTTGAAAAGAAAATCTCTTCTATTTCTTATTCTGTTTTTTTGATTATGACAATTACAGACTGGTTTGGAATTTTCATGTATTGCTACGTTAGGACTTGAAACTAAAGGATTTGATGAGATGTTTCTGAAGGTCCCCTGATGATTGCCTGAGGTCCTTTTCTTGTGATGAAGTTCAGAAAACCGTAGAGACGTCTGTGAAGCTTACTTTCTATTTTCTTCTCAAGAAAAAGCGATAAGTAATTAATTAGTTAAGGTTAACACAGATAGAAGTATCGTGCGTTTGATAAATTCTTGTGCAACGATTTTTTCTGTTTTTAATGTGGCTTTAAACATCGGTCCTTTATTAATTAGTTTTCAAGTTTAACCATTTGAATTTTGAAGTATAAATGCAAATTTTGAGTACGTTCTAAAGAATTAGAGTATTTTAAAAAATGAAATAAGTTTATGAAACAAAATGTTTTAATGATTATATTTTACGTGATTTAATCTGTTTAAATTTTGAATTTTAAGATAACAAAATCGTATTGTTTTAGTCCTTGATTTGTAAAGGGAATAAGCAACAAACCTTGCTAAATTTCGTAAAGGGAATTGAATTTATTCTAAAGACATACCTTACGTCAGTTAGTACAAAATTAAACTAATTTTGTACGGGGTGAAGAAATTTATGACGTAAGATCCTTTTTCTCTCTTCTTTTGCATTGCCAGATTTTTTGCGACAAAAATGTTCAACGTATTAACACGATTTTTACCTTCGTTGGCGATTTATTTTAGAGTTTCAAATACGGTTTTTTAAATGTTGTAAATTTGTATACAGTATGCGGTTAAGTTTACTCATGTACTTATTAGCGCTTTAATCGAAGTCTAGTAACGAAAAAAATATATCGACTTTGTAAAGTACATTTAAATCAAATGAGTTAGAGGAGATAATATAACAATTACATGTAAGATATTTATGTCATCAAAAATGAGGTTATAGTATGATATAGCTTCAACAGTATTTTTCAAAAAGAAAAACCTGTAAATCGAAATTGCCGCTAGTTAATAATGCCAGACTCAGCGCGGTGAAGGATGTTTACTTTTAGAAAGAAAGTCTTTTACTTTAATAAGTTTTTAAACAATGAAATTATAATTTTGCATGTTCTACATTAATGACGAAACCTTTGTTGATGAAAATTAGTTAATTCACTTGACGCGTTCTAAATCAACGTAGATGAATTTGTTCTGATAAATTGGAACTTCCACCAAAAGATTCGTCGTGCAAGTACGCACAGAATTGAGGTGGATGTGTTTCTGAATTTGTTTTGACGATTTGACGAACATCCATCAAAAGGTTCACCGTGCGAGTACACACAGAATTGAGATGGAATGTTTCTGAATTTGTTTTGATGATTTGACAAACTTCCATC
>JAPYYQ010002943.1:0-34394 GCA_030522585.1 Anagyrus pseudococci | reverse complement strand
TATATATATATATATATATATTTACACATAAACTGCATTTATAGAGCAACATATACAAATATCGACGCACGTCACGCCAATCGAAACGTCAGCTCGAAAATCGCAGCAGCGCTCACGTCAACGGCGCACGATTCCTCGATGATTTTCGAAATAACGAGATAGCGGGGAACGAACAATACGTCACGGTCCTCTCCTCCAAAGCCCTCGTTAAATTGACGATGGTTTTTCGACGTCACTCCCCTCATCTTCCCCTTCTCTTCGCATTTCGTACCGAAATATAACAGCGTGCCCACTGCGGAATTCGAATGGGGCTTTGACTCGCGCGCCCGATGAAATAAACCCGAGAAGGAAAGAGAGAGAGAGATAGGGAAGGCTTCGAGAAGGCCTTGCGCGTACGGCTTTTTGTGCTAGACCGAGGAAGATAAATAGTCGCGTTTATAGCGGCCGGCCTTTAATGGAATAGCTCTCTAAGCCTTCTCGTTCCTCTCTTGCGTTTTCTCTCGTCTCGTTTCTCTTAAGCGCAGCTGCCCACTAGCTATCGCTCTCTTTCTCTCTTTCTCCTCCTTCCCCTCCCTCCATTCGCCGTCGTTCTTACGGTTTTATTTTTTTCGGACGAGCCTATTGACGCTCTGAAAAATAGGGGAGATTTGGCCAGCTATACGTTCGGCAGGCAGGCGCACGGAAAAATTGAGAACTGAAATTGTTCGGCTGCGGAGAAGAGAGAACGTGTTCGGTAAGTTTGGTAAACGAGCGATTTATGTGGGATAATAATCTGAAGATCTTGTTATTGAAAAATGTATTATTTAGCAAAGCGAGCAGGTTAAAATTATTTTTAATTGAAATAAAAAATAAGCGACTAAAACATTATCACGAACACTTAACTAAAGTCTGCGTTGCATGGGAATATTTAAGCGTCACCAGTTTCTGAACTTTACTCGAAAAATAGGTCAGGCATAAATAATCACTTACTGCAGACTAGATGCATCTAAAGAATTCACATTTTAAAAAGTGAACGTCCTTGTGCTTAAGATGTTGGTAAATCTATTACGCTTGACTTTCCATTCAAAATTAATACGCAAGCAGATATCAAAACGCTCGACCGAAATTAGGAGCTTTTGCAGAAATGCAATGAAATTTTGTAACAATTTAAAAAATTTTATTTCGATATTACATTCGAATTGCATCGAAAATTTCATTTCCCGCGCGTTTTAAAACGGAAATTACAAAATCCAGCAAATCCAACAAATACAGAGAACCGGCAAACGAAACTAATAATTTTCCCATTTTTGCGTACGCTGGAACCGTCGTTATCAAAGAAAAAAAATGCAAAAAAAAGGAACGTATCAAAGTGGCGCAATAAAAATTCTTTTAAAACTACCAAAACTGCCAGGCATAAAATCTCGCTGAAAATTACAATCATTAAAAGAGCCCCGAGCTAAAATTCCCAAGCGCACCGCTGGTCGCTGTATAGCGTACAGGGTGGGGGTAAAAAGCCCCGCGAGCGGAGAGCGTGTCAAAATCACGTACGACCGTAAAAAAATTAACAACAGTCGCGGCGCGCGAATCCGCGGAAACGCCCGAAATAACGACGAGGCGGCTGCGGCGTACGCGCTCGGCTGGAAAAAGCACATCCAAGGCGGTCCGGGAATATCACGAGAGCGCTTTAGACGGCTATATACAGGCCATACCACAAGCCGGACGAGAAGGAGGGGAGGAGGAGTCGGAGGAGGAGAGCGAGAGAGCTTGGACGGCGCCAGTCACGTCCGCGTGTTTCCTGCATACGTGATGTTTTAGCCCGCGGCCCGCCGGGGTCATTAAAGCGCCGAGCTTCCTCCCGTTACCTCCCCTGCTATTACCGGCGCCCAGCGGTCGGCTCGCGGAATTAATGTATCGATATCGCCGACGCTCTCCTGGGCCGGAGATGCGAGCTACGTGGATGGCTTGGCTGAACTTGCAACTGCACCCTGCCATTTTCCTGTCTCTCTCATCCTTCCCCCTTTCCAGTTTTCCCCCCTTTCCACTCTCTCTCTCTCTCTCTCTCTCTCTCTCTCTCTCTCTCTCTCTTTCTCCCTGTGCTATACTGGCTGTCACGAATAGATGTAAATATTTTAAGCGGCGCGTGACGCGATTGCAAGTCAAGAGGGGCTGCAAGCTCCGTGATTTTGCGCTCAGGGCTTTTAAAACGAGTCTACGAATATTGAATGAGATGGGTCTAGGTCGTTCGAGGAGTCTTTAAAAGCCGAAGTGTTTGATTTAAAAAGTTAAAAGTGCAGGAGAGAGAGAGAGAGAGAGAGAGAGAGAGAGAGAGAGAGAGTCGCAGAGCGGGGTCAGAAAATCGGGGATGTCTGACGAAACTCGGGTTATACTATTTGTGAGAATCTCAATACAGGCGTTCTAAGGCGCCGGGCATCTGAGAATGGAAATATTTTACGCTAAGTGGGCGGCAAAGCTCGCAAGTTTTTACCCTTACAATCGGCCTTTCTGATACCATTCACCTGATACCGTCTACCTCGCGCCGAACTCACCAACTTCGCAATTAATGGCGTCAAACAGCTTGCTCATTTATTGAGTAGAAAGGAGAGGTGTAGGGTGTAGATAGACGGGAGGCATCGGAATCGAGCTTTTCTTCGCTCCAAAGCCACTTGTGTCCGAGTGGCGCTGCATTAGCGGCGAACGGCCAGGATAGAGAGACAGAGAGAGAAAGAGAAAGAGAGTGTGCGTCATTGTTGTTCGGCTTCTTTTTCGCCTCGAATTTTTTTCCAGTCCTGCTTGCTCGACTGTTTGCCCAGTAATTTAATCATTTCATGGGCTGGAAAGGCAGGGATAAGAGAAGAGGGAGCGGAAAGTATCGCGAGTTAAAACACGCCCTGTTCTACCGTCGGCCGACGATTTTTCTCTCGACTAGCTTGAAAGGCTTCTTGTTAATTGCGAAATTAATTTGACGCGGCACTTGTGCGCGCTAGTTTCTCTCCCTCTCTCCTTTTCGCTTTTTTTATTTCTTTTGTGAAAGGGTTGTAAAAATGTAGCTTTAATCACGAGTAGTTCGGTGTGTTCGCGAAATACTGTTCTTTTATTTTCCGCGCGCACATTTTAAGAAAAAATAAACGGACGGTGGGTTTATTTATCTTTTGAATGGATTATTAAATTTTTTTGACGAGGCTTACAACATACTCGCTTTAGAAAAAAGGAACATTTTACCGGCTTTAAACAAAATACCACAATTAAACTCCCTACGAAACACCCAAGCTGCCGTAAACCCACACACGGGAAGCGCGTCATTCGCTCGCAAACTCAAAAAAAAAAGAAAAAGAGGAGAAAAAAAATTCCTTAGCTCGTGGGCCTCATAAACGGCGAGTCCCTAGACCGAAGTGAAAAAGAGGAAGCTCGGAAGGAACGTGTGAACGGAAAAATCGACTTGCAAACCGTTTACGAGCTGGCAAGGGGTCGACTGCCGCTCGCCGAAACAGGAGAATAAGCTAGCGGGTCCCAAGATGTGAGCAAAGCAGCTAGTCACGCGGGGTCGTAAAAAAATTTGCCCTTAAATTTCCCGGCTGTTTCGGCCGCGATGCTTCATACCGTTTCTCGCTTCTTCTTTCTCTCTCACCCTTGGAACTCTTGTCTTGTTTCCTTTTTTTTTACCACCCAGCTTTTATAGCTTTCATAACGTACTTTCGACTGGCCTCTCTCTCTCTCACACACACACACACACACACACACACACACTCTCTCGCCGCCTTGTAATCTATGAATATACTTGTTTACGAATGTCGTATAACTTTTATTTTAGCCGGAAGAATATGCTTGCTTCTTTAATTTTTTTCTCCTTTTTGTTGTTGTTCGCCGCGTTCACCACGGCTGATTCGCAAATTCGTACTTTTATTGTTTTTTTCCAAATGAAATTGCTTTTGTTTTTCAACAGCCGTCGAATACCAACCTCAGTCTAAATCCGTAACTTCACCCCGTCGTGTATAGTTCCTCCAAAATACTAATCAATTTTGTTTTTGTTTTCTTTTTTTTAATATAGCCATAATCGCTATTAACAAAGCTCGTTGCTTATGCAAAACAAGCGCTCGACAAGGGGAGGACAGGGAAGCGGGCCTGAAAAACTGACGCTGTGTATGAACCTTGATAATTTGCATTTTGTTTTGGAGGGCGCGAGAGGGAGGGAGGGTTGCTGCTACTGCTGCTGCCACCGCAGCGTCGACATTTAAATTTTCATTTCGACCGGCCTGGGGCTTCATTAAAGCGGCCCGTCGTCGCCTGTCGTTGTACGCTTAATACTCCACCCTCGGCGCTTCGACCCGGCGTATATGAGCTGCTCGATTTCCAAATGGCTTTTGACGTCGATTATAATTACCAGAACTTGGCGCTCAGGGGATACTCGCCTACCACGTGTCGTATCAGTATGGGCCTTGGATTTTTAGGGTACCTTCGTATTTTATTATATAATTGAGATAAAAAACGAAGTTGTTGACGTTAACTATTGTTTTTAATTGCATCAACGATCGAACTAGCAAAACAATTAATTGTGTATTTCATTAAAAATTCTTTATCTTCATTGTGTTTTTTTTTTCAATACTCTACAAAACGTACAAGCTTTATTTTTTTTCTTTGAAATTAGAATACCCCAGTATTCCGTTACAACAGTGTGTACAAACAATTCCGATCAATCCGCAGCACTGAAAAAAGCAACTCTAGCAAGCTCTCAAAAGCTCGAGGCTCCGCGAACACTTTGAAAGCGCTCCGAGCGCTTCAAGTGGTTCTCTCTCTCTCTCTCTCTCTCTCTCTCTCTCTCTCTCTCTCTCTCTCTCTGTCTCTAGAGAGAGAGAGAGAGAAAGCTTGCGTGCGCAAAGGCTAAAGACACGAGGGCGTACGCGTGGAAAAAAAACATCAGAGGAAAGGGGGAAAAACGAGCTTTTGAGCGCAGCGATTATCGTTTCGAAGAGGGAAAGCCCCCGGACTCGCGCCTGAGGGGTTAAAAGTTCCCCACCTCTCTTCCATCCCTACATTTGCCCGTTTTTCCCTTTACGGTTTTAATAAATCTCCGCTCGCGGGGATAATTCGCGGCGAGGGCTAAGCTCGAGACCCTCCAGCCGCGCACGTGATCTCTCGAGCCCACGTTTGTTCCTTCCCCTTTCTCTCTCTCTCTCTCTCTCTCTCTCTCTCTCTCTCTCTCCCTCTCACTTGTGAGCGTACTATTTTTGAATTAGCCACTCTTATCGCTTATTTACGCGACTGAACCCTCCCGTAATTTCGATCTTTTATGCTTTCTCTCTCTCTCTCTCACTCTCTCTTCTCCAGCATAAGATTTATTTTTCGGGATTCTTTACTTTATCTTCCCACCAGCAGGACTGATCAAATGGTTTTAAAGATAAGATGATCAATAATCAAAACGCTGAGTCGTGTGCGATAAGTATTGATATAAGCCTCTTTTCTTATTAATGCGAGCATTAAGTTCGACGTGAGACTATCCGTCCGAAATTGGGTGTACACTTATCCGATCCATTTTCAACGCAAACAATTCGAGCGATAAAATCACGATTATTTTCCTACTTGAAAAAAAGTCTCTCTCTCTCTCTCTCTCGTTATTCTTGAGCAAAAACAAAACAATCCATTTGAACTGCTCGTTTCAAGTGAAAACTGAACCCCTAGCAAAGGCGACGGCTTAAATTTGCTCGCGCTCAAACGCTCCTAATCCCCGAGTCTCGTCCATTCTTTTTACGTCCGCCCCACGTTCGGCAATTAAACGTCCCTCTCCCTCTAGCCACTCTTGGACTCCATAGCCTTCCTTTTTCTCTTCGTTTCTCCGCTGTTAATTCGGGAAAATATAGTGTAAGCAGATAACGTAAGCCATCGCGTCCGACTCCATCCCCTCCCCCCTTGGTTGGGCTGTTTTGCTCACGGGCTGTCGGTCAGATCGGACGCGACGGCTGGATTTCTTCAGAGAGTAGGAAAGCTCGAAGGCGGCTAAAGGAACGTCGGATTATCGGGATTTGGAGAGTCGATAATTTAGAATTTACGCAGCTTTATAGTCCCGCACTGAGCTTGACGAATACGTTTACTCGACTAGCACGTCAACGGCATTTGGAAAGTCAACTCTGCAACGACTGATAAGTCACTGTTTTATTGTTCAACTGTAGAGGGAAAATATCCCATTGTCGCTGTATTAAATTTCGATTTTGCAAAGAGGTTATCCCAGCCACCTCCCTCCCTGGCCGCCCGTGTAAACGCGTAATTAACAGAAAATCAATTAAAAATTAATACTCTTAGCCCGCTAATACTGCACGTGCGCGCTCTGGCTCAATAATACAGCGATTAATTTGTGCTTATTGAATAGATTATTAACGTGCAGCATCAAAACCTAAACAATGCCGAATCACATTATAGTACCCTCCCCCAGCCTCTCGATCGCCTCCACCCTCTGTGTGCATTATCCAATTTCACATTAATAAATTCTCCAATCGGCTTTCCTAGCCTCGAGAGAGCACGTAAAGTGACTATTTAGCGTCGCCGACAACCAACCAACCGAGCGACCTCCCTTCTCTACTCAAAACTAAATATCTCACAGAAATAAGCCTATTTTACAGGTAGCAACATGAACAAATCGTCGCGAGAATTCTTATTCCGCACCTCCCTGCTCCGCCAGTCGAATGTCCCCCCTCATCAATCTTTTGCTATTCCAAACAACGCAGAAAGACTAGCAAGAAGCAGCGAGAGCAAGATATCCGTCGAAAATTCCGCTACACTAGATGCATCGCGCGCGGCAAGCCGGTACTGTGACCGATAAAGCCAGGGGACAGTTTAAGGGGGAGGAAGGCGTTCAGGAAAAAAAACTCCGGACGCGACGACGACGAACGTACGCTGTGTCCTCCCACTCCCTCCTTTTGCCCCCTGCGCATCGAATCCAAGTTGCCGTTGCGGTTGCGATCGCATAAAGCCCACCCGCGGAGGAGAGTGAGAGACGAGTTTTGGCCCAAGTCCAGAGCTCCCGAAATTCGCGCGCGTCACAACCCATTGCACACACGGAATCGCGCTATCCCCTCACTCCCACCACCAGCACCATCCATCCCCCTTTTCTTTCCTCTCTTTTTCCAGGCTTCGCTTAATGCCCTACCCGGCTTTTGTACGCGCGCGCGAGCGCCCCACTCTGTGTGTGTGTGTGTGTGTGTGTGTGCGCGTGTGTGCGTGTGTGTGTGCGCGTGTGTGCGTGTGTGCGTGTGTGTGTAGGCGCGCGTGGGAGGCGACCAAGAGAAATTGCCGCCGGCCGGCATTTTTCATCCGGCGCTTTTCTTTCTTTTCACTCCCCCCGCCTCCACCTCATCCGCCCTTTCCAGCTACCTACCGCTTGCTTCAACCGCCTTCTCGTTCAACTTTGCTTCTTCTGCTTCTGCTTCTGCTACTACTTCTTCTTGTACGGATTCGTCCTCACCCCCTCCAACCTTCTACTCCTCATTTCTTTGAGCTTTCTTTTGCCCGACTGATGTTGATTGCTGTAATATGATTTTTCAACCTTCCAAGAACTATTTTTATCTTTTTATCTTTTTTTATATCTACCCTCGTTTTTTTATTTAGCTTCGCGATTGGATTTTCAAGCAGGATTAATATTACGGCCCGAGGGGAAGCGGCCAACTATTATATTTTCTTTTATGAAACTCGATACCGTTAACATTGCTTATCATCGACTTTTCCAAAGAATTACATTTCCCCCGACGAATTATTTCAAAACTTGAAATTCAATCGTGCTTATTTTAAATGTTTCAGGTGAGTAACTACAACTAGCCAAAGACTTGCTGTCTCTAGGCATTTCGTAAGTCAACTTTATTAATCGCCAACTTGTTGTTATTAAAAAAAACTTGAACTATATACTACCGAGTCGTATAAGCGGCATGTGCGACAGGTTAAGCGCAATTAAATTGAAAAGGCAGTTAACGTCTCGGTGGTTGTTTATACTATAAACTCGAGTCGAGTTGGACACTGGGCTGGAGGCAGACTTGTCTCTGGAAAATAGAAAAAGAACCAGCCAAGGACGATAACTTGACTGGGTCCTTAGCAGCGTCGTGGAGCCTGGTAACTCGATCTGACGTAATACACGCCGAGGTGCAATCGGTAGACCTGCAGGAGGGCACTTTCAATCCCGGCGCGCCGCAGCGCTAAACGCTATCGACGCTAGTCCATTACTTGCACCCTCCTCCTCCACTTTCATCCCTAGCCTCCGCTGGCTCTCAGCCCGTCCAATTCGCTTAAGGATGCGCCGCTGGCGGAGTCTTTAAGGAGCCAGCCGTCCGAGATTAACTCGACGCTTCTCTGCGCGCCAGGTTTACGGGCGCATCCTTTGCTGTCTATAAAGTCCTGTTGCTGCTGCTACTGTTGTTGCGTATATACCCAGGACGAAACTTGTCGTCCGAGAGTCGCTTCACTCGATAGCCCTGACGAATTGACATTTTTTAATACCGAGCATTGTTTGCTTCGGGCTTTCGGAAAGTGAGAGATGGCAAGAGGAAAAACTGCATGTCGAGAGTTAATCAAAGCGTGCAATCTCTTAAACTGCTCGTATACAACTGTGTTTATCAACAAGAAACAGCATCTCGGTAAAATGCGACATCGACAGTGAACACGAGAAAAAAATAAAGAAAAAGGAGACGAAGTGGTTGTAGAAAAAGCAGCAGAAGGAGAAGAAGAAAAAAGGAGAGACTGCGTCTTTCTCTCTCTCCCTTTCTCTTCTGAGCTAATTTTCGAGCCAAATGAAAGTCCGGCAAATTTCTCCAGCTTGTCTTATTTCGCCCGAAGAAGTAAAAGCCTCGGGGGGTCCTTCACCCGGGCTTCTCGATCTCTTATCTCGTCGAGTTTTTTGCTCAACTTCCACTCTCTCTCCCTTTCTCCCCTCCTCCCCTTTATTCTCTCTTTCTCTCGATCCTCTAATTCTGCCCCTGCTTCTTTTTATACTCCTCGCTCGTTCTCCCTCTCTTTTTTTTCGTCTCGTCCACTCATTTGCTTTGCGGACCAGTATTTTTGTCAGCTGCTCTGACATTATTGCAAGATTATCTCATTAACTTACACGTTTTGCTTTTTCTTTGACTTTGTCTTTATTACCGTAGTGAAACGAGAATACCGAGGGTCCGTTAATCATTTGTCTTTTTTATGTACTTTCTATTCGCTGTATCAAATTTTCTTTCGATCTTACAACTAAAAAATTTAACTACCATCCATATCTTGCTCTAAGCTCAAAAACGCGATCCACACTCGCATATGATCATTTCCCCAGGCAATCTTTTAAACCAAGCCCCAGTCATCGGTCGCTCCCTAAGGCGGCCCAACGATTTAAAAAGAAAAAAGAATGGGAAAAAACCCAAGCAGCAACGCCGTCGAAAGCTTTTAATCGAACGGCCATCCCAGTAACGTTCCGCTACAGCGAGCCCCGTGCCCTTCTGCTGCTGCTGCTGCTGCTGCTGCTGCTGCTGCTCGAATCCACTTTGCACGGACGAGAGGACTCGAGAGCCTCGGAACTCGCTCGGCCGGCAAAAGAAGCCGCTCTACTCGTCCGGCAAACATTGCTTCTCAGTCCGGAGAAATGGTGCCGGGATTTTCGCGGCATCGTGGGGCTAACGGACGCCGGAGCACCCTCTCTCCCCCACTCCCCCTCAACTTAAGGCCCCTCCTCGTTTTCCTTTTGCCTTCTCCGAGAGAAAGAGCATTTTCTCAATATGGCCTGCGATAAGCTTTTCCTTGCGATACACTTTCTTTCTCTTTTCCTCTCAGCTTGCAGCTACTGAACTTTTAGATAAATCGGATTTGATAAATTTTGAAAAATTTACTAGGTGTAGGAAACTAGCCAGACAGTTCGTTAACCAAAGAAAAGTTCAACAACGCAAATACTAAATTTTGAAAAAAAGGGGAGAAAAAGAAAAGATCCATTTTGCAACGTACTCGATAAAGCCTGATCCGGTTCAATGGAGTACACTATATAGCTTTTCCATCTAGTACACGTAAATGTACATCGAGGGTGCGGCGCAAGGTTTATCTTTCCAGCCGGCGTCGTTGTCCCGCTTGCGGTGGGCAGTTGCCTTGACTTACATCGACTACAACGACCAAAGGCTGAGGTGCCAGAGGAATATTGGAAAGAAATTCACTGGAAAGAGAATGAAAAGAAAGGAGCTTGTGACTGGTGCTTCAATATATGGAATGGTGAAGAAAAGGGAGGATAAAAGAAGGAAAAACATCGTCGGGAAATCCATTAAACGTTATTTCATTTTTGAAATGCCAAAATTTTATTAAAGTAAGTCGATTCATAAAAATTTGCGCGCCGACTAATAATTAACTTATACGGAAAGAAAGTTGAAATAGCCATTTCCGAGTTAAAGCGCCAAGTTTAATCGCTCTTTAACAAGAAAGAAGATAAAATCCTCACCCCCCCCCCTTAACTTCCCAAATCCTTACTCTTTGGCTTTGCGAATTTCCGAGAGTCTGAGCTGTTACTAGGGGGATCGTCCGGTCTATCGTTAAAAGATCTGAATTTTCAAGGATCCAAAAAAGTATTGGCTGTACTTTTGAACGAGGCAAAGCCGAAAAAAGAGAAAAAACGCTCAACTTGGGTGTTGGCTTTAGTCGACGCCCTGCACACTTGGATTTGCGAAGAAATTCGAAAAATAAATCAATAAACTCCGTATATTCTCGACACAATTTTCCCTAAAACACAACCAATCTCTAACTGCGTGAACATTTAACTGAAACAAGTAGAAAAATATCCATTTCTTAAGCAATTTCCTATAATTTCATATAAAAAGGCTCGAACCCCAGGATCAGTCAATAGTCGCTAGGTCCGGGGAAATTCGAAAAGGGCTACATCGAGTATTCCATCTCGAATCCCTCCCATTCCCCGTACGACCGATCTTTCCACGGCTCCCAATAAAACTTTTCACCCGAAATATCCCAGGGCGCGTATAGCCGAGGCAGCTTTGTGCGCATATCGCGCCTCCTCGATTCTTCCGTCGACCTCAGGGCACGGGAGAAAGAGAGAGGGGAGCTTCGATAAGCGCCCGGGAAAATTTACAATTTCGCACTCCTCCGTCGTCGTCGCCGCGTTCTCCGCACCCTCTGCTCTGCTCAGACAAATTCGCGTCAGCGCTCGCCGCATCTCCTATACGTAAACCCTCCCTCTTCGAAAAATACGAATAACCTTCGTCCCTCCCATTCGGAATTGAGCGTGAAAACGAAAACAAATAGTGCCCCCTCCCATCGCATCCCTTGTATCTCGCTCGCCTTTCGATATGACTCCGTCTCGCATATTTCAGCAAAGAGTTCCGATACACAAGCCGACAACTTTTCCTATTGTCTCCCCTTTCCATCTCACTATCTCTCTCTCTCTCTCTCTCTCTCTCTCTCTCTCTCTTTTTTTCTAAATCCTGAAATTAAGCGTGTTCGAATTTCCTCGAGTTCGTTTAATTATCGCAGAGTTTAACCAAAGGACAGCAAGCGCGTTACCGAAGACTGGAGTTCCAATGAGACGTTTAAAGTTTCACAATTATCTGGAAACACGTTGTGCGCGCTCTGGGTCAGGGTGTGCCGCTAGGGGGAGGGGGGGGGGCTGGCAGACCACATCGTTATATGCAGCGCGCTAGCGGGGGGCTCCTCATTAACTGACCTCCCAAGCGAGCCGTGCCGTATAGCCAACTGGACTCTTATCATACGGTTTATAACGCTTGGAGACGGGAAAATTTGGCCGACCCTCCTCAGCTCGTAAAAGCGCTCGCTCGTATAACTTATGCCTCGGCGAATATGTTTCGTTTGCTTCTAAAAACGGCACAATTTGCCGTGCTGCGTGGAAACGCAGCTAGGTATTACGTATACAACTTTTCGTAAAAAAAGTAAAGGATTGCAGAAGAATTTAGAAGACCTGTTTGACGACACTACAATATTCTAAAGTCTCAATTATCTAATCCCAAGGTGAAGATAACAACAATGTATGCGCGTCTATCATCGTGTGAATGAAGACATAGAAACCTTGACGTTTTATCAATCGGTAAGATTATCATAAATCATGTCTTCATTTATTTGTCCATTGTAAAAAATTAGTATTATTTTCTCGCCAAAATTTATAAGGCCTTCTGCGGAAGAGGAGAGAACGGGGGGGGGGGAGATACCTTTGGCGCAGGAAAAGATAAAATTTCAAGAGTGTGGATATTGAAGTTTCCCTGGCGAAACTAGTAACGAAGAAGGCGAAGTTTATGAAGAAGAAAGAAAGTTGGAGTTCATCGCGTCAATTTCAGTTGGGATTATATTTCAAGACTTAGCTCGGCCGCCAAGGGGAGTTATTGATTTTCAGGTTACTGTTATTGCTCTTATTAAAGTCTTATCACTCTTGCGAGAAAAGTTTTCTTGTCAAAATTTCCGGCCGATGTATATTGTATTAGAATGTAGTCAGAAAATCGTTAGACCTTCCTCCCCCCCCCCCACCTCCTTCTCCGTCTCGGGCCGACTTTTTATCAAACTCAAGATTAACATAGAAACCATGACCTATCAAGAAAAGAGGTCAAACAATTAAAAACTGTAAGCTCGCGTGGCAATCTAATCACGGCGATTATTTCGTAATCGATGATTCGTTCGAATTATCGAATAGACTGATCAACGTTACTGTGCATTTATCAAGCGGATGCCGATCGTCGAATAAAAAGAAACAAAGTGACAAAATTCTGCATGATTTGCAACTCGTAAGGTAATGCAATATTCTGGGTACTTACGATAATTCGCTACTCATTGTCTGCACGAGCTCGTCGATGAATTTGTTTTGCCGAAATCGATCGTGATTTACATCATCATTTCGAGTAGCGAATTTAAAAAGATGGTTTCAAAAATAATGTAATAATAGGCTCGCAAAGAGGAATAGAAAATACACGAATGTAGCTTAATTGCATGAAAGGCGCGACAAATCAGCATGGCCTAACGAATACAAAAGGGCTAGTGCAATAAAAGCTGATAAAAAAAGAAAGGAAGGCGCCGGCAGAAGAGGGCAAATTTAAAGAAGCCATTAATATCGATAGAAAGTTTAAACGGAATATATATCGGAGAAAAGCCAATGCGGCAAGAAGAAAGAAAGAGACCCAAATAAAAGAGAAGGAAGAAGGTCGCGGTGGGAAAAAGGAGAAGGAGCGGGGAACGGTGGGGTCTGAAAAGCCGATCGGCCCAGCCGTATAGACTCGCCGTCCGAACGAAGGAAGGTAAATAAAAGGCCATTCCGATTGGGTGATCAATTACATCGAGTCTGCATTATTCATAGTGCGCGGATGGGGCTCTCCCGCGGAGAAAGCTCAGTCCTCCCTCTCTTCCACTGCTTCTCCGACTCGGCCGGGCGAGCGTATCTCTTTGGAATCGCGAGTATGCAGAAGCCAAGCCCGACGAGTGACGTAGGCTAGAGGTGGAGTGAAGCCGGAACAAAATTAATGAACGGAAAGTAGAAAAAAGCTCTCATCCCCTATTGCCTCCCACCCACCCATTCCTGTCGATCGATGTAATTGTTTGATATTCAATATTGATTTACAATAAAAAAGAAGGAGCCAGTCGATTGTCAGAGGAAGTATTGAGATTTATGTGTCTCTGGGCTTGTTTATACTACCTAACCTCGTGGATTTCTGATGTGTTTAATCTACAATTATTCTCTCGGATCTAATTGAATTTTCGCAAATACCAAGTTATTCTTACATCCCCGATAAAGAGTGCAAATATTTCCAGTTTTTGAGGTGACTTACTCTTGTCTTTTTTTTCAAACAATGAGAAAAGGTAGTGGACGAGAAAATTAACACAGAGAGAACGAGGACCCCGAGCAAATATCATTGACATTTTAATTGCCCACGAGAGTGAGAGATAAAGGGAGAGGGAGAGAGAGAGATAGTCGTCGTGTGTTTGCTTTCAAAATTTCCAAGTAACGTATTTTCTCAGGAGCGACTCTACGCTACGAGTAGAAAAGAGAACCAGAGAAAGAGAGAGAGAGAGAGAGAGAGAGAGAGAGAGAGAGAGAGGGTGGGATAGAGGGAGGGAGATAGGAAATTGCCGAGAGAGGGTCACACGGACGAAGACGAGGAGCAAGCGTATATATGTGCGCACACCTTTGGGAAATTGCTCGGCGCTGCTCTCTTCTGTAAATCTGCATAGCAAGAGTGAGAGGAGGCGCGGGACGAGCAGAACGTCTTTACGCTCGGCCGAGTCGCAAGCCTGAAAGAGATAGTTGACCCTTCGGAAGCGGTGGCAGTAATCAAAGCGAACCCCAGCCCGCCCGCTCCCCACCTTCGCCCTCATCTGTGTGCACCGATATCGTTTCTCTCTCGTCCTCTTCCTTTTTTCCTCTCTCTCTCTCTCTCTCTCTCTCTCTCTCTCTCTCTCTCTCTCTCTCTCTCTCTCTCTCTCTCTCTCTCTCTCTCTCTCTCTCTCTCTCTCCCTCTTCTCTTCTCTTCGTCCCCCTCATTTTCCCTTACGCCTCCCCGGCTCCCTTTTCCCTTCTGCGGTCTTTTTTGCCGACGTCACCCAGCTCCTTGCTTTGACAGTTACTTTGACTTTTCTGAAGCGAAATTGCACTCTTAATCGTTTTCCCTCCCATCAAAGTTTAATGTTTTACGATAAATTTTCGATTGCTTTGAAGACATTGCATTACGCAATACGTTAATACTAATTACGCATTTTGTTTTCATTTTTATATCTTTACTTTCTTTGCGGACAATTGTTTGGATGCGATGGTATCGCTTGAATTGAAATGAAATTTCATTTCTAGAATTTTGATAGTATTTTATTAATTATAATCTTTGACCAGTCATTGCCGCCGATAAAAATTTTGGATGACTTGCCGAAATGTTCTGATACAGAAAAACCTATTTAACACTTTATCTAATTCGGTTACACAGTGACCAGGTTATTCCCACTCCTCTGTTTTCCCGAGTATAACAGTGGTACGTAGCTACATTGTCATACATTCGCCTTTTATACGCTTAGTCGTGCGTTTAGAGTTACTGACATAGTTTGTTGTTACCAACATGGATTATCTTACTCTGTCATTGGTGGCGATAGTTGTTACGTTATTGTATTACAAATATAAAAAAACTCGTGACTACTTCAAAAAGTGGGGAATCCCCCAGCCGTATGAATTGCCATTCCTTGGCGCCTTGGGACTTACCAACTTAAAAGGAAAGCACCCAGCCGAGACCATTGAATATTTGTACAGGCTAAACAAGGAGGCCAAATACGTTGGATGTCACGTGTTTAATACTAAGCTCATAATCATACGCGATCCGGAATTAATAAAAAGTGTCCTAGTGAAGAATTTCGAGCACTTCGCCGGACGCAGACTTTTCGTGGAAGAGAAGAACGATCCGTTGTTTGGTAAAAACTTAGCCTTTATAAGCGGTCACAAATGGCGCAATGCTCGTTCGGCATTAAGCCCAGTATTTACCTCGAGCAAACTGCGCGGCTTGTTCGATCTAATGCTACGAAGCGCCGAGGAGTTTACGGAACAGTTCGTCAAGCTGTATGGCGAAAAAGACGAAGTAGACACGAAAGATGCTTTCTCAAGATACGCCAACGACGTTATTGCCAGCTGTGCTTTTGGAATCGAAATGGACAGCTTGAAAGATCAGGATAATGAATTTTACGTGACCGCAAACCGAAGTTCCAAGTTTCACAATGTACCTTTTTACAAGTTCATCTTCATCAAAGCATTTCCTGAGCTTGCGCGCAAGCTCGGCTTGAGATTTATTTCCGCGGAAGACACTGATTACTTTTTCAAGGTGATCAAAGCGACGATCAAGACGCGCCAGGAGCAGAAGATCGTGAGACCGGATTTGTTGCAGTTGCTAATGGAGTCGCAAGATATCACGACCGAGGAGGGTTTGATGGACATTACAGCCCATGCGTTTATATTCTTTTTGGGCGGTTTCGACAGTACCACTTCTATAGTATGCCTTCTTTTGAACGAACTCGCGGCCCATCAAAATATGCAGCGAACACTACAAGCCGAAGTCGACGAGGTTTTGTGGGAAACAAGCGGCAAGCTAAGCTACGACATAGTCAACTACAAAATGCCATACATGGAAGCCGTATTAAACGAGACGTTAAGATTATACCCGGTTAGTAATCTCACTCGAATATGCTCGAAAGACTTTGAGTTGCCACCTGCGTTGCCTGGCGGCAAGCCTTATGTTATTAGAAAAGGCGAGGAAATCTGGATTCCGAATATTGCCATTCACAAGAATCCGGAGTATTACGAGGATCCCGAGAAATTCAAGCCAGAGAGATTTCTGAATAAAAAGGTAACGCTGACCGACGTCAACTTCATGGGATTTGGCATGGGACCTAGATCATGTATTGGAAATCGTTTTGCCATTATCGAAAGCAAAATTCTCCTGACGTATATTTTATCGAAATGCAACTTTTTCCTCTGCCAAAGATCTCCCTATCCCTTCGAAAGCGAGAAATTTACTTTCGTGCCTACTGCCAAAAACGGATTTTATCTTCGAACGTCGCGAAGGAAGCAGGAATCCACATAATCATAAGGTTTATTATAATTAGTTTTTGGATAAACATTTTCATGTCGAATCATCTTATGTAAACGCTATTAATTGTAAATATATACAACCGAAATAAAAATGATTTTTTATCAGATATTTTCGAAAGACTCAGTAGGAAAAGTTATTTCGAAATAAACTCCCAATAAAAAGTAAATTCGACTTTCGCGCGTCGCAGTTTAAATCTGCATCGTCACTGCTGGCGCTGTTTTTTTACACACTTGAAATGACACGTGTCCGTGTTGCGCCGAGCTCCCGTGTGCGTGCTGCCACCTCCCTCTCCGTCGCTCTCGAGTCCCTCCTATTCGACTCTACCGTTGCTCGAGCTATAGCCGCCAATTGCCGATCGGTAGGAGTATCTTAGCACGCACTGTAGCGCTCGACCAAGGCCAAGCTATCCTACCCGTGTGAAAAGAGCAGTCGTTCTCAACCTTCTCAACTACTACGCGCATTATCACCAGTAGACCGAGCGTAATAGTTTGCACAAGATTACGACAAAAAATTTAATTTTTCATAATCTTCTCCAATCGCGGGCGTAACTCCCGGTAAAACGCAAATACAAAAATATGTATTCGACTCTTTGTCTTTATCCAGAATAACAAAGCTTTTTCCACCTTCTTGACTTCGGTGAGTATAACAGACGATCGTGGCGGGGATATTCACACTCGAGTGACGTGCACTTGACTGTGCGTTTATAACTTTAGAAGCGCAGTATCTGTCAATCATGGATTATCTTACTTGGACATTAGTTGCATTAGCTGTAACGCTGTTGTTTCTCAAGTATAAAAAAACGCGTCACTATTTCAAACCATGGGGAATCCCGCAACCATTCGAATTGCCATTTCTTGGCGTTTTCGGGCCTAGCATGATAAAAGGAGAACACGGAAGTCATACACTTAATTATTTGTACAATTTAAACAAAGAAGCTAAGTATATTGGATGTCACATGTTTGGCAATAAACTTATCATTCTACGAGATGCTGAATTAATAAAGAGTATTCTTGTGAAGAATTTTGAGCATTTTGGCGCTCGTCGAAGTTTCGTAGACGGAAATAGTGATCCATTGTTTGGCAAAAATTTAGCCTTCATAAATGGCGATCATTGGCGCGACGTTCGTACATTATTGAGTCCAGCCTTCACCTCGAGCAAATTACGCGGTATGTACGTGTTAATGTTACAGTGCGCCGAAAATTTTGCCGAACAATTTTTAAAGCTGAACGGCGACAAGGAAGAAGTAGACACGAAGGATGCTTTCACAAGGTATGCCAATGACGTGATTGGTACCTGTGCTTTTGGAATCGAAACGGACAGTTTGAAAGATCCACAAAATGAATTTTTCGTCACTGGAAATAGATGTTCGAATTTCAACAAAATTCCTTTTACCAAAGTTATTTTCATGAGTGCATTCAAAAATCTATCGCGTCTACTCGGCTTGAGATTAATATCCAAAGAAGACACCGACTATTTTATCAACATCATCAAAATGACTATAAAAACACGCGAGGATAACAACATTACTAGGCCGGATATGCTGCAGATGCTGATGGAATCGCGAGATACAAAATCAGAGGAGGATTTGTTGGACATAACAGCGCAGGCATTTATATTTTTTCTCGGTGGTTTCGAGAGCACTGCTTCTCAAATGTGTCTTATGGCCAATGAACTTGCGATTAATCAAGAGGTGCAGCGAAAGCTACAAGCCGAAATCGATCAAGTCATGGAGGAATCGAACGGCAAGCCAAGCTACGATACAATCAACAATAAAATGCCGTACATGGATGCTGTATTCAGCGAAACAATGAGATTGTACCCGGTGTCTAATATTATTCGAGTGTGCACAAAAGATTTCGAATTACCACCTGCTTTGCCAAATGCAAAGCCTTACATGGTCAAAGAAAATGAAGAAGTGTGGATACCAAATTCGGCCATTCATTTGGATCCAAATTATTACGAGGATCCGGAAAAATTCAACCCCGACAGATTTTTTAACAAAAAAATAACGCTGACCGATGTCAACTTCTTGGGTTTTGGCATGGGCCCTAGAGCTTGCATTGGCAATCGATTCGCCATTCTTGAAATTAAAGTTCTCTTGATGCACATTTTAGCGAAATGTGATTTATATTTATGCAAAAAATCTCCCTATCCTTTTGAGCATTACAAGTTTAGCTTCGTGCCCACTGCTAAGAATGGATTTTGGCTTAAAATTCGTCCAAGGAATAAAAATTTATAAATATACGTCATAAAATATTTCATAAATTTTTCTGTATCGATATTTTGTTATCGCAATTTTTATCTTAAGTATAATAATGAGTTTAAAATGAGAACCGCTAAACAACCCAGAAACTGATATCTACAAAAAAGATTTCGTGCGTCGCAGAATTGATTCCGACGTTGTTCTAAAAATAGGAACGAGATATGTTTTTGTAAAACAATAAAAATACTTACTAAAGAATTTTATTTATTGCGTTTATCAATTCAAAAAAATTATTGAAATTCAAAAAAATTTATTAAAAAAACGTAAATAAAGGTGTAACAATGATAAAATAAAAGTATATCTTTTTGAAACAAAAAGATACATTAATTACATTTGCTTATCTACATCTGAAAAAAAAGAAGTTAGTCCCAACAAAGACTGTGCGCGCTTGTGCTGCCGAGCACGATTGTCGACATTTATCGATGATCTCACGCTCGATGAGTATTAATATCACTCAGTATACATTCTGTCTTAAGAGCTTATACTCTAGCTTTAATATAAATTCGACTACGCAGCTGGCACAGTCTTAAATTGCTACTCTGCTACTAACGTGGAAAATATCTATCTATTTAATTTTGTATTTTTATATTTTTTCCAAATAATAATAATAATAATAATAATAATAATAATAATAATAATAATAACAATAATAATAATAATAATAATAATAATAATAATAATAATAATAATAATAATGTTTATGTAAATTATTTCAAAAGGTATCGAACAAAACGTTGTATTCTGTTTTTGGTGTAAGAATTTCGCGTCCTCGCCAACATTAAAAATGTAACACACTCGTTTTCAATGTTACTTTCCTACATTTATTTTTTATTATAATTAAATAATGCTTAATGTACTTTGTTGTAAAAATGATGTCAATATTTTAAAGTAAAAAGGTAACGAATTATTTTTTCAACAAATTTTTCATGAGATTAAAAACGCCTACATTATCTATGACATCACGCGCTACTATATATGCTAAAATCTTTAGTATAAGAATATCCACGAAGGCACAACGCTAGTATTCAACGGTGTATCTGTGAACTGACGTGTACGTCGCAGTATAGATAAACGACTATTGCTTTGATATTGCCAATTTCTTTCGCAAGCAACTAATTTGAGGATGATGGATTATCTCGCATGGACAATTATAATTAGCGTGATTAGTTACGTATTGTACAAAGCGCAGAAGAAAAGGTATTATTTTAAAAAATGGGGAATACCGCAACCTCGCGAATGGCCTTTCCTTGGAGTTTTTGGTGCCAACGATTATGCGAAAGGACACATAAGTATACTACTTCAGGGGCTGTACAATCTGAATAAAGAGGCCAAATACATCGGTTGTCACATGTTCCTGACGAAAAGTGTCGTTTTACGTGATCCCGAGTTAATAAAAAGTGTACTCGTGAAAAATTTCGATCACTTTGCTAATCGAAAGGTTTTCGTTGACGAAGCAAGCGATCCGCTTTTCGGCAAAAATTTAGCTTTTATTAACGGCGAACGATGGCGCGAGGTGCGTAATCTACTTAGTCCGGCTTTTACGTCAAGCAAAATGCGGGCTATGTTTTTATTGATGTCTCAGTGCGCAGAAAATTTTACGTGTCAGTTGACGCAACTGTACAGCGAAAAGGATGACGTGGAAACAAAAGATATATTCACGAGATATGCCAACGACGTCATAGCAACTTGTGCGTTTGGAATCGAGGTTGATAGTTTAAAAAACCCGAATAATGAATTTTACGTGACAGGCAGAAGAAGTACGAATTTTCAGTCGATACCAAAGATAAAAGCCATGTTCATGACCATCTTTCCAAATTTAGCTATGAAGCTGGGCTTCCGATTTATAACAAAAGCCGATACAGACTATTTCATTGGCTTGATTAAGGAAACTATAGAAACAAGAGCAGAAAAGAAGATCGTAAGGCCGGATATGTTGCAATTAATGGTGGAGGCACGAAATTTCGAGACTTACGACGACCTCCTGGAGATTACAGCTCAAGCTTACATATTTTTTCTCGGCGGTTTCGAAACAACCTCCGCCCATATGTGCTTAATGTGCCACGAGCTCGCTGTTAATCAGGATGTACAGCGAAAGCTTCAGGCAGAAGTAGACTCCGTGATGAAAGCTTGCAACGGCAAGCCGACCTACGAGGCCGTCAACGATATGCATTATCTCGATGCCATATTTAGCGAGACCTTGAGAAAGTATCCGCCGAGTTTTGTCAACAGAGTATGCTCCGAAGATTTTGTCTTCCCGCCAGCCGTGCCAGGAGCCAAGGAATACACCGTTAAAAGAGGCGACGAAATTATAATTCCCACTTCGGGTATCCACTATGATCCGGATATTTACGTTGAGCCAGAAAAATTCGATCCCGAGAGATTTGCCGACAAAAAGGTTACCACGACCGATGTGACATTGTTGGGTTTCGGCCTAGGCCCCAGAGTATGCATTGGCAATCGTTTTGCGATACTAGAAACGAAGGTCATGTTCCTCCATCTTCTCTCCAAGTTTAATGTCGTGTTGAGCAAACGAACCCCTGCGACTTTCGAATATGATAAATATAATTTTTCTCCAGCTCCTAAAGATGGGTTCTGGATAAACTTACAGCCGAGAAAATAAATTAACCCTACTTTTTGTTGATTCTACCTTAAAGCCATTGTTTATTTACTCGAAAGCAATGTCGTCAATGAATTGTATTACCTTTTTAAGTACTCATATTTCTTTAATTAGGAGTCGAAAAGAATTTTATGCGACTAGCATTATATATAAATAAACAGACAAAACACTCCAAGTGTTATCCAATTTTTATCAGACACGTTTTCCTCTTCATTTTTTGTCCAACACAACTCGATAAATAAATTTTTCTTTTCTGCATTTTTCACTTTCACTTTATCATCGTTGCAGATCGACATCAGACAAACAAGTTGTTTTTTCTTTGTTCACGAGCTTATAAAAGAATCATTATTCATCGAATCACTTGGCGGGTCCGTTCTATTATCGAGTCTCTCGAGAGTCTCGATTTATCGCAAAATCAAAGCGCAGCGCACTACTCGCAAAATAAGCCAACATCAGCAGCAAGCCTTGCCTCAAAGTTATAAGCGCTCGTGCGAAGAGAGAGAGAGAGAGAGAGAGAGAGAAAGAGAAAGAGAGAGAGAGAGAGAGAGAGAGAGAGAGAGAGAGAGAGAGAGAGAGAGAGAGGCGCTGGCAGGAGAATAATACGATTGCGAGGAGGCCGGAGCGCTGGTAATTGGCGGCGGCGTCCTTCGGCGCATTTTAACGGCGCGCCGGCTGCCGCGATGCTCTCCTCTTCGACGAAACGCGCGGCAAGGCTAATGACTGGACCTTTCTCTCTCTCTCTTTCTCCCTCTCGCGAGGGAGAGAGCCCGGTAACTCGATAACCCGGGCCCTTTGCCTCCTCTCTCTCTCTCTCTCTCTCTCTCTCTCTTTTCTCTACTTCCCTTCCCCTTGCTCTTCGAGCGGATAATGGCTTTTTATTTGGAAAGTGGCTGGATCCTCGAGATCGTGAATATTTGAGCGATGTTTTTGCGCTCCTGTGGCCCTGCGAGAAAGGATAATGAAATTTTTCATTTCTCTCGGCTACGGCTTGTTGAAAGATCGTTATCCATGGCTTGTTAACGAAATGTGGCACTAAATGAAAGTAATTTACATGTGAAAAACGCAGCTTCGTGCTTCTTACCCTTTTTTTTAACGATATTCTCTTTCTCCAGATTTTATGAACACTC
This sequence comes from Anagyrus pseudococci, assembly GCA_030522585.1. Classification (NCBI taxonomy): domain Eukaryota; kingdom Metazoa; phylum Arthropoda; class Insecta; order Hymenoptera; family Encyrtidae; genus Anagyrus; species Anagyrus pseudococci. The sequence goes on along the minus strand of JAPYYQ010002943.1, from coordinate 11,855 downwards.
AAGTGTATGTTTATACGATACATAAAACACTATTTTAAAATGGAACTATATAATATAGCAATTAAAAGTTTTGCGAATAAGCTTTAGATTTTCTGATCAAGTATTTCGACAATGAATAATTGAAGTTCATCAAATATTCGAACAAAAACCAAGAGGTGTGTCTCAAATATTAGCCTATGACGTAAGCCCTGACTCCCGATACAAATCTCGTTTACATAATAGGCTATCTAAAAATAGACCTACACAGACGCGCACACACGCGCAGACACACTTAAAAGAATGATTTACTTTTTCATTTTAAAAATTCCGGGAAAGTTTTAATTTTTCTCACTTATTCCCATAAAAAATTCCTTATCTTCTCCATTGTTCAATTAGCCAACCAACCAGGAATCATTTAAGCAGTACTAGCCAAACTCATTGTTTTTACGTCAAGTCTCTGGATTCTCTCGGCAGATCAAATTTTTTCATCAATTTAAATTTATCAAGCTGAGCTAGGTCCAATCGTCGCAGGCAATATTAATTAAGCCTTAGAGTAAAGCATCGAAGCAATCTTACTCTCAAAGCAACTGGCAAATCTTAGGAGTACGATAAAAGGAGGCATCGGTAACCAAAGACACAGCCGACACACACGCTCCCACAGACAGACATACGGAGAGCTTTTGCACCTGCCAAAAAGCTATAGGAGAGATAGACAAATTTACATGGTCGCCGCGAGGCAGATAACAAAGGCGAGGCCGCTTAGAAGTGAAGTGCATGTCTTGTCATCGTAACGACTCACTCAGCAGCACATGCAAAAGCTACTGCCTGGATATAGCGCTCGCTCGTTTAATATCCCAAAAAGCCCGCTTTCGCTCTTAGCTGACATTTTTGCCGCCTACACAGAGCCTGTGGGCTGGGGAGAGGAGGCCGAGGGAAAGGCAGTAGAAGCTCGCCTCCTCGCAATGCGCGCAGACACGGCAATAGAAGGCAAAAGCCCCGTTGGCATCGTGTGAGCTCCAAGAGCTTGCCTGCTCTCTATATGCCGCCACCGCCGCCGCCCCTTTCTCTCGCCCCGGCTCTCCGGCGCGCGAGCGTCTCTCGCTTCCTTCTGTGCTTGCCGCCTCTCCTGCGCCAGCCTGTGCCTCCCAGATACACGTACGCTTAAGTAATTTAATTAGAGAGACTCCCGGCCTCCGAGACGTGACTCGCTCTACCTCCCCCCCCCCCTCAGCATGTCCTTGCCCTCTCTTATTCCACCAAACCTCTCTTACTCTTAGCATCTAACTCGCTCTCTGTCTATTTCTCTATCTCGATCTCTGCGTCTGCCTCTCTCTCTCTCTCTTATACTACACTCGTGCATTCGACAAGACACGAAGCTTCAGACGACCGCATGGAGTTTCCTTTCATCGGAGAGAGAGAGAGAGAGAGAGAGAGAGAGAGAGAGAGAGAGACGGAGACTGCGAGCAGTGCCAAAAGTGAAAAAGCAGTGGGAGAAAGAGAGATAGATCATGACTTGCTGAAAGATTGCAGTGAACAGCGGCTAATTGTCCTCGTCGTTTTTGCTTCTGCCTGGATTTTCTAGTGACAAGATGTAATTATTAATGAGAAATCGACTGTTTTGTACAAGGATAGATCTTTTTTTAAATTTTTTTGCAAAAACTCGATATTTTGTAGAGAATTCTGGTTGATAAAACGATTACATGTTAAGATTATAGTAAGATCGAGAAAGAAGAGAGTATAAAATTAAATTTCCAGCGTTAGATTCTTTTATTTCGCAAGGATCGGTAAATTAATTAGAGTTAACGCCGTTTCCCGGGTAATCTGCGCGAGAGGAGGTAGGGAAGGGCACGAAACAAAGACGACATCAAAAGACGAAAAGTCGTAGAAGAGCGAGGCAGACGAGGGCGTCACAAACAAATGTAACGAAGAAGCGCGCGAGACAGAGAGATAGGGAGAGAGAAAGAGAGAATGCTGATAGAAACAGTAGCAGCTCCCTAACCCCTACCCCCTCCCCCCGTAGTGGCTGAAACGTAAGACGAGCCAACGAATTAACTTTTAGAGAAGGTGACGGGGTAGCAAGTCGCGCGAGGACTCGTTATAAGTTGGGCGATTGTTGCGCGCGCGCGGCGCTCAGTTTGCGTTTTGTTACTTTACCAAGCGATTACTCTCTCTTCTCTCTCTCTCTCTCTCTCCCTCTTTCACTCGGAAATAAGGCGTGCGCGAGCTCGAGCCGAGACTTTATTAAGTTGCACCCGCCACCCGGGCGTTTGTCGTTGGATTCCTCCTCTATCTCGAGTCTCTCTCTCTCTCTCTCTCTCTCTCTCTCTCTCTCTCTCTCTCTCTTGAGTTGTTTACCAGCAAGACTACGCACTATACTTGTGTTTGAAATTCGTCTCGCGGCCTCGTAAGATTGACGGAGATTTAATCGCCTTTCCAGAGCGTTCATTTGCAGGTGTAAAACAAGCTTGGAATCGCCTTTTAATGAGAACGACATTTTCCCTCTTTTTTTCTTTCATTTAAATACTACAAATAATGTAACTCCGAATAAAACTACAGGCTTATTGCAACTATCTCGGTCGAAATTCGTTTCAGCAGAGAAGGTGGGGGGCCTTTTATAAAAAGCATTAATTTTGCCGAGTAGCGCCGGCAGAGCGCGCAACTCGATATACTCACTTGCAAGCACGGAGGAGAGGATACGAGACTGTCTCACTACATGCGAGCCCTCATCTACTATCTCTCTCTCTCTCTCTCTCTCTCTCTCTCTCTCTCTCTCGCATCCGTTTTGTTTGTTCTAAATAATGCATTAAGCTCGCACGTACGCGGTCCCCTTCCCTTTCGCTTGCTCGGGATAAACACACGCGCCCGCCTGTGCTTGACTGCCTCTCCCTGATCCGTTCAGATCTTTTCAGTTTTTTTTTCACCAGGCTCCCACTCGGCTAATCCTTTTGTTTAAACGGAAAAATAAACTTTTACACTTTCCTTTTTTATCGTACACGAATATTTTAAAATTGGAAATTTGAAGGTTTTGGGAAAGTTATGGCTTGTTGACAATGAATTCATCAACAAGTCAAGACTAATCAAGGAAATTTAATTAAAAATTCAACATAGGTCAAACTATTTAATTTTCAAACTCGAAAACATAACGACTCACCGCGAAAATCACGTCTCCGGTCACGTCGACGTTAAATCCGTAGGGCTGCTCACTTGGTAAGAGAGAACGGACACGGTGTGACGCAGCGTCGTCCAATTAATCTAGACCAGACGAATAGCCGGAGCTGAGCTCTCGTACTAATTAAATTAGACTTTTATCGAAGATAAGCTTGTAAAGAAAGGCCGGAGAGAGAGTGAGAGAGAGACTCGCTTCGTTGGAACTTGGCTTGCCGCAAGCTCGGTATGTGCTTTCTCTCTCTGTATAATCCGAGCGCGCCGCACTAAATTGTCCTCCAGCCCAGCGAAATGGGAGACGAAGAGGCTGTGCGTCTATCCTCGGATTTCCTCGTCGGCCACTCTCGCGCATTAATTGCATTCGACTCGCCGCACTTTTTACCATACTGCCAGAAAAATCGTATTAGTTTTTAATTTCCCTATAAATTCGATGATAAGAATATCGGGAAAATGAGCGTCGACAGTAGCCGAGACAGTAGAGGGGGAAGAATAAAATTTTTCGGTGTGCGTGAAGGAGGGGTAAAAGACCGAGGGTAAGAAGGAGGCGCGTGAAATATGAAGAGCCGCGGAAAATGAACTGCGAGCGAGGCTGTGAAATAGGAGTCTGGGAAATAGGAAAACATTATGTGACGCTTTTGTTATTTACGAGCTTCCTAGTTATGGCCCTCTCTCACGAGACTTCTTCTTCTTCTTCTTTTCTTCTCCGGATGGCTTGCAGCTTTTTTCTTTTAAATAATGATGATTTTCTATCCGGTTGAGAGACAGAGAGCTCTCGCGCGGAACGATTCGTCGTTAAAGTTTTATACGGATTTCGGGCTTATTTTATTTTTTTCACTCTGCCAGTATGAATAGCTTTGATTATTTTCGAGTGCGATTTTAATTGAGCACGGCGATAACCGAACGAAAGATATGCAAATTTCAAGCGATTTATTTTGACGGGACATCAAAGTTACACAAAAGCTTTGCTGGCACTCTCTTTCAAAACAGCTCGAATTTAACTTTACAACTCGAGATTCTTAATTGCAGTGTCTCTCGAAGCTTGCGATCGAATAATTCTTCTGGAAACGTTCAGAAATCAGAAGAAAATACTAAAATGCAAAGCCCATTGCTCTCTTTCTCCGAAACGTTTTCAATAAAAAGAAAGAAAAAAAAACAAAGGAAAAAGCAAAGACCAAGGGATAAAAAGCTCAACGTCGCGTAACTGCTCGTAGTCCGAAGACGAGCGGTACAACGACGACGTTGACGAGATTAGCCGTAAATTTATTTGTCCCCCCATCCCATTCCTTCCTTGCCAAGGTGATACTGTTTTATTGCTCGGATAAGACTGAAAGGGCAATATCTCGAGGTCGCGAGGAGCCGAAAGAGTGATTTGCCAGCGCGGATTTTTGACTTGTCGAACAAAGGCCGAGATTCTCATCAAAATTGAACGACCTTTATTTTTATTGCTTACGGCTTAACTTTATGTATCAGTTTTTTGTTCGGATCCTGTCTCGTCAACCATTTGCTAACTGAATGTTTCCTTATCGATCATACTCGTCGGATTTTCCACGCGGTTTCTTAAAATACATTTTGCCCGCATCGCTTCTCAAAAGCTCGTTTGGCTTGTAACCGGATTACACGGCACACTCGCTTTGCAAAAGCTTCGCGCGTATGTATGGGTGTGTCCCAAATTAATGCTCAACTGGGTCACATTCGCCTCCTACGATCCGGCTGATTAATTCTCCGCAGTGCTCCGTAAGAGAGAGAGAGAGAGAGAGAGAGAGAGAGAGAGAGAGCGCTTGGCTAATTACAGCATCTCAATTACGTCTTCGAATTCGACGTCAGCTAGGCAAGCTCGAAATCCGGTTATCTTCTAATAATCTCCTGCGGCTGCGACGAGCGCACGGCCAAACTTCCACGTACACTCTCGAGCGCTTGGCAGTTCCCTCTCTTGCTCTCTCTCTCTCTCTCTCCCTCTCTCTTTTTCTCTCTCTTCCAACGATTATCGCAGGTATTATTGTCCTAGTAGTTTAATCCAAAGTGCTCTGCTGCGCAAGCGCTTGCAGAGAGCTTGCGTCAAGATCTCTCGATGAGCTCGGTCGAAAAGCTACGTTTGCTTACGCAAAACTTTCGAGGCGCGTTGAAGGATCGTTCGTTGTCTTGTTTCCTTCTTCTTTTTCACGTCTCTGTGGTGGAGAGATGACTTTTTGAAATGAGATTCGCTAGTGTTATAAATAAGACTTGATGAAAGTGCCTGCTCGTAGATCAATCTCACGGGCCCGCGCGCGCACGCTTTCGCAGACGAACGCAATCCTCGTAATTATACGCACGAGCACGCGGCTGGAGAAACGTCGATCGGTTGAGGAAAGAGAGACTGGCGGCCAGGGGGGATGGGCGTGCGGCGCAACGAGACCAGCGGCGAAATTAACGAGAATCTAACGCAATTAAAGTCTCGTCGCGCGGGGCCGTTCGTCTCTCCGGCCACCACCGCCGCCGCCGCCCTCTTCCTCTTGCCTACCCCTTGGACCGTCCCAGTGGGAGAGCGATATTATACGCGCGAGAGCCCGGGAGCGTCTAATTAGGAAGCGCGTCGCAACCTCGGCTCCCAGCCCCTAGTCTTCTCCCTCAGCACTCTCCTGCAGCGCCTCCTCGTACTTTGCCGACTTGAACTTAATTCATTGCGGAAATTGGCCTCCACCGGCGCCTCCTTCTTTCCCGGTCTCTGAGGCATCGTTGCGTTGAGATTCATCCCGAGTCGTCGAACTTTGCTTTTCCTTACCGTTTGATCGATGCCAGGAGAATGGAAAGAGAAAAAAACGCCAAGTGCCGCGGGCTCGTATAATAGCTCGTATAATCAGGAGAGTTAAACAAATGTTTGCAAAGGGGACATTTTTAATGAATAAAAAGTTGGGGCTGTAAACGATTGGCAGTGAGCTTAGTTCTGCAAAAGAGCAGCCGCGTCGAAAAAAAACAAAGGGGGCAAAAAAACAAGAAAGGCAATCGCAGAAGGGTAAATCGTTTTACGCTCCAACACCTATGCTCTCGCCGCAAAGGCTTGTCATTCGCGACGGACAAACATGAGACAATAGGGCGGGGGTAATGGGAGGGGGGTCGCGAAAAATCGTTTGCCTGTTGGCGCGAGAGCTGTGTTTAACGTTCGTCTAACGCCGGCCGCTAGCGATTTGTTTTTCCGCTGCTCTCAAAGCGACGAGGGTTACAGTCCGTTAGCCAATGGCTTGACGATTGGCTAATTAAAAGGTTCATTGGGTTTCGGTGGAGGTAGGGTGGTCGGGAAGGGAGGGAGAATCGAGTGATTGCCGAGCGACGAAACGCTAATGGGTTTGTCGATAGGGGATGAGCGAACGAAATTAATTGTGTAAGCTGCGGATGTTGTTATTTTCTTTTTTTTCCTTTTTTTTTTTATTGGAAATTGAACAAATCGGCTATGTGCGTGTTTATTTTTTATGAATAATTCAAGTGACGATACGCGGTTCTTTGTTAGAAGGAAAAAAGGGCATTGTTTCGGCGGAATTTAAGGCTGACTCGTGTCGCGGAGGGCTGTACGCTACTTATGGCGAACCTTTTAAAGCAGCACTAGGAAAATGAGTGATGTAACGTACGAGGAGCGCGGAGTAATAAAGGCACGAAGGGAATGAGGAAGGGCGAAGATTGTGGGCTGGGAAAGGGGGAAGGCAGAGGCTAGAGCTTACGCGAGGTTACTTTAACGACATCGTAAATTTTAGCGGTCATCTTCCGGCTCGTGATGCTCGGGAATGCATTTCACGTCGGACGATGCGAACCGCGAAATGACATTAGACCTTCTTTTCTGCCTTGGAGGAAAAGACGTTTTATGAGAAGCAAAAAGAGAAGAGCATAAGACATATTCTTTCGAGCTGTGCGTTCGAAAGAGCGTAATTTTCAGAATATTTTGTAATATAATGAGTGCCCATTGTTTTTCTTTACGCTACAAAATTGTGAGAAATCTAATAGATTTCTCTCTGGTGTCTGGTCAAAGTCGGTGGTAACCAGTTGAAAAACGATGTAACGCCAAGAAATTCAAGTCTCGAGAAGGCCAGGCGTTTGATGATTTCAGCCTAAGGCTGAGTTACAAGCAGCCAAGGCCCGGGCGCGAGCGCAGGGCAAGAGCAAAGCGGCGCTCGAGGCGCGGCCAAGCAAGTTAAGCAAATCCGGCGCATCTTTCACGTCTGACTGATCGCAGGCGTGCTCGGGCAACAGGTGAGGCCAGAAAGCAGCCGGCCTCTCGAAACTCCTTCCGCCGAGTCCTCGGGCTTGTGGCTCTGCTGGATGGAGGAAGAGCGGCTGGGGGATTAAGGAGGCGCCCAGATACTGTAATTGCCGCGGCGAGGGCGCCTAGTACAAGTGGCCACCGCAACTTTAGCCGCCAAGATTGATGAGGCAAGCGTGCAAGCGCACCAACGAGGAGAGCCTCGAATTTCGAAGGAGCGCCGATGCTCTCTAAGCCTGCATCGGGGCTAGAGGCAGCTCTCTCTCTCTCTCTCTCTCTCTCTCTCTCTCTCTCTCTCTCTCTCTCTCTCTCTCTCTCTCTCTCTCTCTCTCTCTCTCTCTCTCTCTCTCTCTCTCTCTGAGACTCGACCTAAAGCAACTGCGAGGCTGCTTTACAGGCTAAGGATTGATTGATGCAACGGCCTTACGGTTGGGCTCTCGATCCTGCCCTGCCTCCTGGAACCCCGGGCTTTATTAAAAATAATTTATTATCCAAAGAGAATTTTGCCGGCAAGCAGATGGAGTCTTGTAATTCATTTGATTTTTATATAGGAAATATTGAGATGAGTACACGAAATAAATTCACCTTCAATAAATAGGATCACACACACACACACACACACACACACACACACACATGCTTATGCAGGAGTTGGCATGAAAGCGGAGCGACTTGAAGCCCTGTTTTTCGCGAGTCCTTAAGGCAGCGTAAATAAAAGAGTTGTCGATCGGACACAAGTAGTCGGGCGCGATCAATTTCTCGAGCTTACGTCCGGCGACGGAAGGTCCGGCGGCTCCACTCGGACTTCCGGCGGACGGAAGTGATTTGGCGCGCGGCCAGTGTGAGAAAGAGATAGCCTCAGCCAGAAGTTCCCCGTGGACATCGTCATTGCTCGGCAAAAGTCTTGGACAGAAGTAAAGATGGCCCCGGGTATACGAGAGGGACGCTGTACTCCCCCTTTTCTCTCTTTCTCTCCTTCTCTTTCTCCGGGGTTTTACGCTGGAACGAGTTTTACTACCGGTACATATTTCACTAAACTTCGTTTTCTTCTTCTACCTTTTTTCATAATATTAAGTTACAGCCATTTCTTTTTTTACTTCTTCTATTTCCAAGCCATGCTGTTGAATTATAAAAATTGTTCCTTCTTGAGAATATGGAAATAAAAGTTATAAGACGTTGATGAACGAAAACAAAGCATGATTTCAATTTTTTCGATAAAGTTTTGCTTCATTTGTTTTGTTTTGTTTATTATTTTGCCTTAAAGAAGTGGTCTTCTAGAATAAGAATGAAGTCAAAACGAAAGCAAAGTCGTGTGCAAGCCAAAGTTGCTGTACTTTTTACAGCAGAAGTTGCGTACAAGTAGATACGCCTGTGTATGCTCAGACGAAACAAAAAATTTATTCCAAGCTCTTTTTCTGTGTTCCACATTTATCCCATCTTTTCCTTGGCTTCGGAAAAACAATCTTGTACTCCCCGAAAAGCATGGGCAAGAAGTAATAGAAAGCTCGAGCATACATCCGGTATCCCGAGCGATAGTCCAAACGTCTCACTCACTTAGGTGGAAAAAAGAAGCTCCTGATTCCCCAGATGAAACGACGAATTACGCCGCCCGAAGCGACGAGCATTCCGGATTCAAAGTCTAGCACGCAAGAGCACACGGATAGTGGGAGGTGGGAGAGGTAGGGAGGGGAGAGGGAAAGAAAAGAATGGGATACGTGCTCGGGAGTGGCGTTCGCGAAAAACCTCGAGAGAGTACCGCGCTCGGAAGTTCGCCCAAGACGTCGAGCAGAGACAGGGAGGGGAGGGGAGGGAGGAGGACGACGACGAGTACCCGAGTATGCCGGCGTCGTAAACAAACTTTTCAGGTTTATCGAGCGCGCCAGAGGGATAGGAGGGGGGAAAAAGAAAGAGAGCGAGGAGGAGGAGGAGGACACCGCGAATATTTGATAGTCCGCGCCTTTCCCGCAAACGCACCGGGACTTTCTTCCTTGTTCTTCCCTCGTCCCTTTCCCCCGTGCCTCCTCGTACTCTAGCGTTCCTTCTTCACACGAGTCTAGCCTCGGGGGGAGTAGGACGACGTATTTGCCTTGCCGATTTGCTCCATTGTAAGCGGCATGACGCTCTGCTCTCCTTCTCGTTTCTTTCCAGCGAGATTTATAGCTTATTTTCGCGCGCTTTTTTTCACGCGACGCGAGCATTGCAGACGCACGCGCGTAAAGGAGTCTCTTTTGCATGCGCCCGTGTCCCGGAGATTTGTAGGCGACTTTTTAAAAAATGACATAAGCCTGCTAATATCGTAATGCTCCGATATTACTCTTTTTCTCCAGGCTTCTCTTTTTTTTACTTCGTGCAAATTTATATTTTTTTTTATCAAACAATTATTCTTCAACGCAGTTCTAACAATTTCCGTCGATTTGCACTTTGTCTCGCGGAGTCTCGTATCTCTCCTCCCTCCCCTCCCCCCTCCTACCCCGATCTCGTTCCGCCCCGGAATGTAATAATTTTCGCCTCGACAATTTTCTCCTGGAATAAGAAAGGTTATTTGCCTTGGCTCCATTATTACACTTTCTCCCCTCCCGCCTTTCTCTCGCCTCGTAGACGCACTTCTCGTTTCTCTCTTTCCCTCTCAACCACCTCCTCGACAGCCAATTATTCACTCCTCGACCATGCTTCGAATACTCTTTCATTTATCATTTTTATTTATAACGCTACTACTGCATTTTTCTTCATTTAAAGCGGATGAAAAGACTTCTTTTTTCTTTCTTATATAATAGTAATGACCCTTGTTGCGTGAAGATGCAACCACTACATTTTATTTATTTACTTTTTTTTAAGTCATAACAAGAAAAATATATTAATTCCATTTTATTCTCGCGTTATTGAAACATTTTTAATTTGCCAAGAAACAATTTCAGCTTTCATAGCGCATTTTTCAATTCGAGTTATCAAGCTTAGTCGTTCAATCATTCGTTTAAAGAAGAAAAAAAAGGAAAAAACAGCAAAACCGCATTTGAAGCCGATTCGAAGGTAAAACGAGCGTCCGTAACGTTTATTCTCTCTGACTGCTCGGCTAGGGAGGGGGGGGGAGGGGAAGGTAAATCGCCGTCAAAAAAAGAAGAAAAACCGATGCCAGCGGGCTAATTGTCGAAAAATAAAAAGAGGAGAAAGTAGAAGAAGAACGTTTGATCTCGGCGGCCGCGAATTAATGCTCCTTCCCGCGCTTGTTACGTAAGCCCTTCTTTTTATTCAGGCGTTCCCCTCTTTGATTCCCACCGATTTTCGTGTAATTTCAGCGGTGCCTGGAGAACTTGCTTTCAAATCCCTACGCCAAAGGATAATCCGCGTGTTTGTCTTGAAGATTTGCGGGGATGATATTGCGTAGCTGATATAATGACAGGTTAAATTTTCTATATAATAATTCTTATCTTTGACGTGGAAAAATGTTTGTCGGCAGTTGCCGTTAATTTGAATTTAATGTTATTAATGAGATGAAATTTCAGCTTAGAAAATTATTTATTCACTCGCAGACACATACACACACACACACACACACACACACACACACACACATACATGCGAACATATACTTATCGCTGTTTCCATAAGTATAATCTTACTCCCGAAAGCATCTTTCGTCTGAAAGTTTCAGATAATTTGAATAACAGATTTATTCATAAGTAAAAATTTCCATTTTCCAAAAATAACATGAGTAAGTTGCTCTGAATATCAATACAACTTGTATTTTCGTATGGAATTGTTTTTTCTTCTCAGAGTATTGAAATTTATTTATTTCGTAATGCACATATTTTTATTTTATCAGGCGCAACGATAAGATAATTAAACCAATCATTTGTATGGCTGATAATGATCGATGATCCAAGTTGTACAAACAAACGATACTCTGGTTTTAAAATAATTAAGCTCGAAAACTCTTAGCCGACGAAAGTCTTCAACGCATGATCAGGTTTCCCCCGAAATTCTCTCATCGTCTCTTCTCCATTGCACACGTGTCGCCAAGCTTTCTCGGCTTCAATCATCAAAACCCTGTAGGGAAACCTCGCAGATTCGCGCATCAATGTGCTTTCCACGCGAATAGCGCTCGTGAGCGAGGCCTCTTTGATGTAACTCAGCTCGGAACTTTCCGCTGATTGGCGGAAGCCCCTCGATCGCCCGCCGATCGCTTTGCTTTCGCTCGACTTTTTTTCTTCCCGCTATGTCTACAGGATTTTTCTACAAGCTTTTTTCCTAGGCCGCAGCTTCGAACAACTTTTACGAGTCTATAACGTTGATACAGCGAGTGTTTGTCGAGTGTAGGATTTTTGTTTTTATGGCTTTTATGATTATTATTTTCTTTATTTAAGCCCAAACGAGAGAGGGCGATTTTAAAAGAGAAAGATGTAACGGATTTTTTTTACTACCTTTTGTTGAGTAAGATATAATTTATGGTGGATATTGAGTACGCTATATATATATATATATATATATA
>JAPYYQ010002942.1:0-14449 GCA_030522585.1 Anagyrus pseudococci | reverse complement strand
GACTATCCCATTTCAGACTGTAGCGAAGACTATCCCATTTGGCGATCTCCTAGCGAAGACTATCCCCTTTCAGATCTCGCAGCGAAGACTATCCCATTTTGCAATTGTTTTTTAAAATCTATATATATCATTAATAAGTTGGTAAATTTAATTTTTTCCCCCGACAATATTAATCCTCACAACTTAATGAACAAGATGGACCTTTGAAAATTCCAAAAAAGCCACTTTTAAGCCCGAATTCTTGAGTTATTTTAACGTACAAATTTGACGAAATCCTCAAATGGGATAGTCTTCACTGCGAGATCTCAAAGGGGATAGTCTTCGCTAGGACCTTTCTCCGAGAGTTTTTCTTCGCTAGCATCGACGATATTTATTCTCTTATTCGATCATCGATTGTTTCGCTTATGATAATTCGTGTGTACTCCTACAAGCGTGCCTTCCATCGATTTCTGTATCCGCATAATTTCCGTAGCAAAGCGACAAAATGTTGGCGAAACTATTCCCCTAAAGAATTCCATTGGCCTGTGAATATTAATAGAAGGCTTGTCTTAGTTGTCGATGAAGCTAGCGAATACTCGAAATGCCAAGATAGCTCGAGATATTTAACTCCCTCCTCTGGCATATATACCGAAGGGCTTTGACAATCGCGAGTACGGGGTGTGGGGCTGTGAGGGGAGGAATGGCCGAAACTGTCACAGAGAATGTTGTGCGCATGATACAGGAGTGCCGATAGGCGGCCTAGGCGGAGGCACCATTGGCCGGGGCTTCCGGGGTGAATTCTGCCGGTACGCTATGCTGCCCGGTCTCTACAGCTACCACGTCATCCCAGCCAACCAGTTTATCCTGACGGTGCGCGATGCTAATGGAAACACCATCTACAACCAGGTCTTATCGACGAAAACGTGAGTCTGCCGCCAAGCTTTATCCGTATGCATATAGTAGCGAGTAGGGGCAAGAGGGTGGAATGGAAGGGGGGGGGGGAAGGGCAGAAAACCACTTGATGAACGCCTTCATTAGTCAGCTTTGCTGTTTCATCGTTTTATGTAATTGAAATTCCTTCTATTGTGATATCTACTAGTAGAGCGTACAATGATTTTCATGATTATCATTGAACTTAATATCGTTTATTCGACAGCGATAACACTTTATTTTATTAATATTTAATATCATTTATTAACACACGTGATTTGTCGTGACAACTTGCGTATAACATTTTTCTTCCAACACGGGCGAATGAATGCGTCGGAAAAAGAGAGAGTAGAACAAAAGGTGTGGTATTAATTAAAAAATTCGAGTATAGAAATGTAAAAATGAACGTCGAAGAGGGTTGATAAAAAATTGTTGACTGCGGTTGTCAAGAGATTATCATAGGGATGATCTCGATTAAGAGGGAGCAATATAAAAGAGGTAAGCTTGAGTTGACCGCGTCTCTCGGGTGTAACAGGCCGAAGCAGCTGCGCTCCTGGAAGTGGGGCTTCGACGGGAGCAAGGCCTCGTACACGGGGCTGTACCCGCGCTCCTGGACCGTCTACGAGATAGAAGAGCTCCGGCTGCGGCTGACTTGCCGGCAGGTCTCGCCAGTCCTGCCGCACGACTACAAGGACAGCTCGCTGCCTTGCGCAGTGTTCGCCTGGGACGTGGAGAACCAGTCGGATAGGGAGCTCCACGTCGCGATTACCTTCAGCTTCCAGAGCGGCTGCGGCAGCAAGGAGGACGCTCAAGGTAAGAGCTCGAGCTCGATCGGCGAGTCGGAGGAGTTACTAAGCTAGCGCCGGGCCTGGCTTGCAGGGGACAAATGGACCGAGCTTTTCGAGCTCGATCAACTCGCCGGTGCTCAGATTCACCAGGAGTTCCGGGGCATGCCTTGCACTTACGCGATAAGCTCAAGGACGCGCCAAGGAGAGGATAAGAGGTCCGCAGTCGCCGTCAGCCGCTTGCTCGACTTTGACCCGCGCGGCACAGGTGCTGAGCTCTGGCAAAAGTTGCAGGAGCACGGACGACTCGACTCGACGCCCGAGCAGAAGCTCTCTACTAAGACTAGTCAGTCCTCTTGCTTTTTCATTTTTCGTTACCAACACCAACGCCGCCACCACCACCTCTCCCCTCCTTCGCTTTTTACACATTTCTCCTGCTCGACTCTTTTTCAAATATGCCTTAAAGATATTCCCTTTAATGCAATCCAACCATTTCAATATACCCTTTTTTGCTTCACTTCTATCGAGCGTTCTTTCCTGCCTTGAAGCTATTAAGATTTTTCATTAAAAACTCGGCAATGTCGTTAATTGCAGAACCTCGTGATAATCGTACAAAGCACCGAAAGCCAACGTCTTTTTTTTATTAGCATAAGCTTTCGTTTAAAAAATGATGCAAGATTAATTGTTATCTCGATGCAAATAGCCCCAAGGATACCGTAAAAATTTAAATGAATGAATAAACTTTAACGTTCATTACAGTTTTGGCTTATCGCAAAAAGTTAATAACTAATGTGTTTATAGGACACGTTATAATTAACCAACTTTTGATATTTTATCCTTTCGTAAAATAACCTTCTGTTATTCGCAGTAGTTGGCAGAAACATTAGTTCATCGCATTTATTATTGAATGCGATGAGCACGAATGAGGATAAAAGATATTTTGAAAATAAAACATTAAAAAATTACAGAAAAACCAATAGCCAGCGCAGTTTGTGCAGATACTTTGGTAAAAGCTGGATCAAGCGGAGTACTCGAATTCTGCTTAGTTTGGGATATGCCGAAGATACATTTTTACTACAAGCAGAAAAGTTATCACAGGTAAGATTTAACAAAACTCCACGTTCAACCTGCTTTATTAGGCATTTAGAAAAGAATAAATAAAAAAATCGATGAAGAGTTTGTAAAAGAAGAGCAGCTGAATTAAGAGAAAGAGGGTGTCTGTAAAGGAAGAGCTTGCGATGCAGGCGCGGTCTGTGCTCGCGGGCCATTAGTCCCTTCTCCGTTTCTCTCTGTGCAGGTACTACACAAAATACTTTGGGCAGCAGCAGCAGCAGCAGCAGCAGCAGCAGGCATCGGAGGTTGTCGCGTCGGCGTCGGCCGAGATCTCTCGTTACGCGCTGTCTCATTACGGCCGCTGGGAGGAGGAGATTTGGCGCTGGCAGCGAGCCGTGCTCGAGGACCCGGAGCTGCCCGACTGGTACAAGAGCGCCCTGTTTAACGAGCTGTACTTCGTGTCTGACGGCGGCAGCGTCTGGCTCCGGGCCGACGACGAGCCGGACAAGCTCCAGCCCGACGACCCCCGGTGAGTAGTCCTCCGCAGGACGCTGATCCGCTGCTGCTCCGGCGTCTATGCTCTCTAATTGCGAAGGAGCCGTAGCCCCTCTTCCCGGCGCGTTACGAGCAGTTCTGCAGCCTCAGCGCTTTCCCAATCGAGCCTCCGGCCTCTGGCGTATTCCGGCCCGGCCTCCAGCCTGACTAATGCAACCCTCCATTATCTCTTGTTTTCCTGGGGAAAAGGGCCAAGTACGGACGATTCGCGTACCTCGAGGGCCACGAGTACCGCATGTACAACACCTACGACGTCCACTTCTACGCGGCGTTTGCACTGGCTCAGCTCTGGCCCAACCTCGAGGCTTGCATCCAGTACGAATTCCGGGACAGCGTGCACCACGAGGACCAGGAGAGGCTCCTCGGGCTTTACGACGGGACCAAGCGATCGCGCAAGGTCAAGGGCAGCGTGCCCCACGACATCGGCGATCCCGGTAAGTCTCTTACATTTACCATTTCCCTCGATATTTATTCTATCTCTATTCCCCCGAATCGCCTATTTTCTCCTGCTAAATCTCACTTTCCTTTGGTTTTTTTTGAAATACGAATATCTACATGTCTATGGCATTAACTAGAATGCTTTCGGTTTTGCTAAATTCACCTGCTGCAGGAACTTCGATGTAATTTCGATGCACCGAGGCTTTTTTAACACGCTCGCGACAAATGGCAATAACAATAAACTGCAATTAATTGATAATACCCTGTAATCGACGTAATTATTTGAATTAACGCTGAAGTTGAAATTCTGTTTGAAAAGTCTTTTTCTTTTTTATTACCGTGAACGGCAGCTGTTGGTTCAATAATTCGGCATAGAGTTCAAGAACGCAATTAAATGGACAAATCGAATTTCCTTTAGTATGAAAAAAAAACAATGGGCTTTTAATGAAAAACTCATTTGATTACGAAGCAGAGTTAATGATTTACACTTAACATTATCATTGTATGACATTCTGTACAGGCGAGGAGCCGTTTAACATGATAAACGCTTATCCTATTCACGATGTATCGCAGTGGCGGGATCTCAATCCGAAATTCATTTTAAGCTGCTATAGGGTATACTATTTCAGTAAAAATCTGGACCATCTCAGAGATTTCTGGCCAACGATAAAAGAGGTAAAAGCGATAAACGTTTGACAAATAAAGTGCCGTAAACTATTAAATCCCTTTGAACTTCATACTCAATCTCGATGACTTTTCCAAGACTCTCTCAATCCTTTATAAAGTATTCATTCCACTTAATATCCAACTGCTCTTGCTAGTATTAAACTTTTTAAAAAATCATCCAGCTGTCAATCGCCCGTGAATAATTGAAATTTACCAAAAATTTAACCAGCTACACGTAATTCAAATATTTTTATTTTTATTTGTTTGCTTAACCGATACGTATTATAATATTAAAGCGCGAGGTGGGTGGTGGTTTGAATTTATCAAAGATTCATTTGAACCATTAATGAAAGGTTCTTTAGAATTTGTATTAATTAAACAAATTAACCATTTGAATGGAAACAATTGTATACTTTTTTAAACAGAGAATAAATTATTTGAAGAATAAAAATCTAGTATTTTCGAAATAAGAATGTTTCATAAAGCTCGAATCTTGCCCTCGAATCTCTCGTATCTCCCTTCACTGCAGCTTTGGCGCTGTTTTAACAAATGCGGCGTTTTCGCCAGGCACTGGAGCACTGCATGGCATTCGACGAAGACAACGACGGCCTCATAGAAAACGGCGGCTTTCCCGACCAGACTTACGACTGCTGGGTGATGAGCGGCTCGAGGTATGAATACAAACGCCTCCCAGATATATCCTTCTTTTTCTCCCCAGGACCGTGCGCTATCTCTCAAGCCAGACTACACGGCTTTCCTCCCTCTCGGAAAATAGCGACGATCAATTCCCGGGGCCTACGGCTTCCCGTGAATATCGATTCACCTCCTCCCTCGCGACCACCACCCCCCCCCCTTACCCTTACCCTTACCCTCTTCTACATCTGAAAAATCCTTATTTTTCATAATCCGAGGCTTGCTTGCACTGTGGAGAACAAAATTGTCTTTAAACAATTCAAATGGACTTGAAATAACGATAATTCTATATTCAGTGCTTACTGCGGGGGACTCTGGATAGCAGCTCTACATTGCTCCGTGAAGATCGCCGAGCTGCTTGATGAACACGAGGATGCCGACAAGTACCGAGAAATACTGGAGCGCGGCAAAGTCGCCTTTCAGAACAAGCTCTGGAACGGTAGGTCGACCATCATACACCTGCCCCGCCCCCTCTTTCTTTTTCCCTTTTTTTTTCATCGTCGTCTTGACACTTTTCGCTCTTTCTTTTTTTTCTCTCGTCTGACATACTTTCACGCTTTTATCCACCTCGGCAGTCTTACTAGACAGAGTTGTGTTGAAAAATTTTGTTTAGCTTTTATTGTTGCTATTATAATTTTGAAACGTTTTTTTGTCCAAGCTGTTCACTTTGTTTGCTCGCCAACTCTCAACAAAATAACATTTCTTCTGTTTCCCGTTGCCTTTGCCTCCCTTCCCTTCCAAGAAAAAGCTCATTCGCTTATCCGCGGCGTTGCACAAAGATTTTCAGAAAGTTTAACATTTTTCCTTCATTTTCCGCTCCAAGGAAAGTATTATAATTTCGATTGTGGAAAGGATGAGAGCCGGAAGAGCATCATGAGCGACCAACTTTGCGGACACTGGCTTTTAAGAGCTTGCGGATTTACATACGAGGTACGTCTCTCTTTTCGTTTCAGCCTTTCTTTTATTTTTACCCCATTCCCCTCCCCTCACCGACCCTCCTCTTTCCCCTTACCCTACGCCGTATTTCTCTTTCTCTTTCTCTTTCTCTCGTATGCTTATGAAGGCAAACGACAAGCTTGTCCTCCTGCACCGTTGCACTGGAAGAAAAAAGTTTTAATGTCGAGCTTGCCGGCAAATCCCTGAATAAACTCCTGATCGCACTAAGTCGCATTTAAATGTCGAAATTATTAAAAAAAAAAAAAAAAAAAAAACGAAAGAAGAAAAGAAAAGAACTTTGATACTTAGCCAGCTGCTTGACCACACTGTTTTTGCATTATTTATGAGAAGAGACAAAAAGTGCGATAACGCGTAGATTTATATAAATGTAATAATTTAATAATAAAAAAATAGAAGCAAATTCTGCTCGGAAGTTAAAAAAGAATTGAGATGAATAAAAAAAAGCGACGTTGTGCAGGTGTTTCCGGAGGAGCGCGTCAAGTCGTCGCTGGAGACGGTCTTTCAGAACAATGTGATGAAGTACAAAAACGGGCAGCAGGGCGCAGTGAACGGGTTCTCGCCGAAAGGCGGCATCGACTACTCCTGCATACAAAGCGAAGAGATGTGGACCGGGGTGGCTTACGGGCTAGCTGCTCTCCTAATACACGAGGTAAGCGGACCCTTTGACAAAGCCGCCTTATATTTATTCATGATTTCTTGACGAATTTTCGGAAAATGTATAATGTGTAATCGGGAGGTCAGGAGTTGTATAGCGAGCTGTTGGAGCTGTCGAGTTTTGTAACAGTCCCGATGAAATTGGGCGAGTCGATAGACGGGCTAAGGAGTTTAGGGGTAATCCGTGGGCCATGTGCTTGCAGGGGATGATCGAGGAGGCGTTCCGCACAGCCGAGGGCGTGTACAGGACCGTCTACGAGCGGATCGGCATGGGCTTCGAGACGCCGGAGGCGCTTTACGAGCACAAGGTCTACCGGGCCATCGGATACATGAGGCCGCTATCGATCTGGGCGATGCATCACGCTTGGTCCATGAGGAAGCAGGAGGCTGCGCGGCTCAATAATGCCGAGACAGACAAAGCCGGCAAGACTGACGTTCCGCACGCCGAGGCAATCGTCGAGGACAGCAAAGTCTAAGCGGACCGGTTCGTCCTCTGCTTTTTGCCATTTGCACACTTTGACGCCGCGGACAAACTCCGCGAACGGCATGGCTAGGGAATTTGACAATTTTTTATTATTACTTTGCCTACATTTTATTTCTTTTCAGCAATTATCCATTAAGGATATGCTGCAAGTTGCTTTTTCTGCTGCTACTAATGCCCATCGGTTCGTACTTGTTTTTATGACATTGAAGAACGAACAAAAAGTGTTACTTTTTTTGATGATTTTATAAGAAATTATTTGTCGATAAAATTTTTTTAAAGCCACTTTGGTTTATGTGGCTTTAATGGTTTGTGGCTTGGGAGTGGAAACGCGTGGAGAAATAAGGTGAGAATAAGTTGAGATTACGTTATTCATATGTATTTTTAATGTGCTAAATGTTGATCTATGCAATTGAGTCGCACATTGCTTTTAACAACTTGCTTTGGCGAAATGATATTTGTAAGAACAAATTTTTACTGTAAAACTTTGAATTGTATTTATCAATGGATTATACTTATTATATTGCGCTAAGTTTGAACATTCGGTCAGAAGACAAAGAAAAGCCACTCTATACCTAGTTATAGCAGTTAGTAAGTTCTACATTTTTACATAGTGCAATAACTGTGATTAAAGATTCCAAAGCTAGACTCTCTGGTGCATAAAACTAGCTAGAATATAATAAATATGTTACTGCCAGTATTCAGTTTTTTGTTTGTTACACTAGAGGTAGATACTACTTCAGTTTTATTTTACGCAACATTGTTACTTTACTAAAAGAGCACTTCAGATGCTCGTTACAGGTTCCACGCCTAAAGAAGCTCTTTATTCTTTTCTTCACGTTTGTACACGTTTTAATAAATAAATAAAAATTTTATCTTATTTCATCTAATTTTATACACATGTATTTTTACCTTATTAAACAAATCCCATTACAATTTTTTTTCAAATAATTTTTTTAGTTTTTGAACGGATATAAAATAAATTTTTTTTAATAATACAATTCTCAACAATCTAATTTCTATGACATAGATATCGTTTTAACTTGTAATGCTATTCTGAAATACTCAGCATATTTCAAATTTATGTTATTACAATTTCAACCTCTTTTATTTATTATTTCACTCTGTATACAGTAAGTTATTTATTCATAATTATTTTATTCTTAAGTAGTTTATAATAAATGTACATTTTAAAGCATTAATGTTAAATGCAAATTAATGTACTTTATCAAATTTCCATTATCGGTAGTATTTTAAATCACGTTATGCATAAACTAATTGAAATTTCACGATGTACATTGACGATTTTAAAATAATTTTTAATTTTCTTTCTACATCCTCTAACAAAATATACTAATCTGATTTTTTTCAATTGATATTCATCAATACGAAATAAAAAATCATATTAAATTATTGCTACGTAAAAAAATAAATACATTAAAGCTTTTTTCTATTCGTATTTCAATTTTTGGCGTTATTCAATAAATTCAATAAAAAAAAACATTCCAATTCGAAAATTAAAGAATAAAAAAAATTGCGTAATTAAATTAGCAATTGTAAAAAATTTAAATTTGAGAAAGACTTTGTAGCAATATGCAATGGGCATTGCCTTTTAATGGATAGCCAATATAGAAAGCCAAAAACGACAGTGGCATTCCGTGTAACTCAGTATAATTCCGTCATCATCGGCGAAGCTGCAAATTTGGCTGAAAGCTAGGATAGCAGGGTAAAGGCGTAAGCGAACAATAATTATGAAAGCCGGCGAACTTTGGGCAACAATGGAAAGATGAAAAATTTCGAGTCGGGCGTATTCTTTTATGTTGCCGAGTGTATAGGAAGGCTCGTGATTAAATATGCTTGGTAATCAGGTTAAAATTGCTCGCTGTAGTAGTTTCCGGCTGAAAAAGGGGGCGCATCGAAAATCGCTTTCGGATTACGGGCATATTGGAGGCTCTCGCATCTGTCGCGTGGTCGGGGAGAGGCCGAAGGCGCGCGAGCGGGTTTTTTCACGCTCGAGCAGCTCTGCTCAATCGGCGGGCGTCGCGAGCAATAATTCACGCGCAAGCCGCGGGCGCCTCTGCACCTTGATTTATCCTGCTCGCCGTCATTTTCCTGTCAATAATCGCTGACGCGCCGGGCCTCCCTCACCCCCAGCCCCTTTCTCTCTTTCCACATTTGTATTCCCCCACGCGAATCTATAGATTTGTAACTCACTCTCGCCCCAGCGCTGAGCTTTTCGATAAAATATATTTTTTTACCTCACTGCCTCCCAACGATCGGAATATACATTCTACATCCTCTATACGTATACGTTCTCGAAGAATTTCTATGTTTGCTTAGCTCGAGGGGATGTAGGCCTACTCTTTTATTGACGACTCACGACAACTCATCTCGTTTGCATTTTATTTTCAACGCCCTACTCTATACTCGAATATATGATATTGACTTTTCTACGTTATTTCTATAATTATAACTTTATTACTTTGATTATTTAATTAACGCATTGGACGCTGGTTGAACTCTTGAGTTATTCACTATTTTCATTTCCTTTCAATTCAACCTATATTTCATCAGGATTAATTATATACGTTAATATGGATGAAATTAAGCCAATTACAAATATTTGCCCTTCGATCATTATTCCCCCCCCAGGGAATAATGCACTGTTTCCTCACCCGGGATTTTACCGGGAATAATAATGAGGCCATTATTGACCTATCGGGAATAAAAAATAAATGAATAAAAAAAGAGAGGCAAATCGAAAATTCCATCGAAACGAACAATATTTATCCCTGCCAGTCAAAAGGTCTCTCCACACATTTTCGGCCTGCTATCAATCGTACTCCTCCCAGCAAAGCTTTGAGGTTTATTCGAGGCACAAGCTAGGCATTATCGTTCATTAAATTTTTCAGCCTGCCGGAATAATGCGATGAACGCGCTGTGCGTAAAGAGTAGCCACTGCCCGGGCTTGCGTTTACACACGAGCTGTCCTAGGCTTTTTATCTTTCCCCGACCTCTACGTATATGTGTGTGCATGTATGTAGGCGGGTGCGTCGGCTGGCTCACTCCGGAAACTCTCGTATACATACACATGAGCCGTTGGCCGGTAGCCAACGTTCCCTTGCCGGTTGCTAAATCGAGGCAGGCTCGGCGCGCCAACCCTATCAATCCTGTGAATGATTGAGAAGCCTCTTCGCGACGCCTTGGCTGACTAGTCCTATACCGGAGAGTTCGAGATACCAGAATAAGGCAGTCGGGGGAGCCTCACGCCCCGCCCCCCCCCCTCCTCCCGTCTCTCTTTGGAATATTCATAATCTGGAGTTTCTTGGGTACCGAGCGAGGTGTCGTTCCTGAAAGCTAAATATACCAGAGTCAAAGGTGCCCTGCGTGAATAGCGAGTAATGTCTATTTCTTGGAAATGGAAATTTGAGTCTACCTGGCCGCGGCTGGGCTCGCAATCAAGCAGCCAGAACTATCCTTCATTTGTCTTGATAAACATTTCTCCTTTATTTATGCCTACCCTCCAGACCATACAACTAGAGGCTAAACTTTGCTCAAAGTTTTTCCAACACTTGAGCGAAATGTCTAACTGGCCTAGTCTTGAGGAAAAAGCAGGCTTCTTTATTTTTCTGGAGCTTTGCTGGGCGCAGAGCACACTGAGATTCCCAAGCGAATAACCGCAAGCTCGAGCTGATTTTTACTTTCCTCGGAAAATTGGCCAAGCCGCCAGCGTGCCCTGGTGTCTCGTAAATAAAATAGAAAAAAGCGAGTGGCCCTCGCAATGAAGCTTTTAACGTAAGCTAGAGCCCAGAGGGCAGGTGTAGAGCTTACGCCGTTGGCGAGCGTAATTATAAGCTATAGGCGAAGCTATCTTGCCGAGTCTTGGGCTCTCGAGGAGCTCGTTTGAGGCGCAAGCTCGAGAGTTTTAAGTAAACGACTTTGGCCGGGCGCGGCCAGCGCTCCGATCAGGCTGGACATGAGAAGTGAGAGAGTGCCCCCCTGGAGAAAGGCCGTCCGCATAGCCAACCTCGTCGCCGTCGTCGTCTTGCTCGGGTCTGTGCGCTGCGGTCGAAGGAGAGCGGGCCTGGGGCTAAGGATGAGCTTGCTGAACTTGCTGCTGGCCAGAATTATTGGCCATTTGGAAAGTTCGCCAGGCGATAAATAGCCCGGGTAAAAATTCGGGAGGAGAGCTTGCTCGCTCTCGGCAGGTAGCTAGCCTCAAGACAAGATCCCCATAACGTTCGCTCTGGCCTTAGCTCGCCGCCCCGAAGAGATGCGTGCCGAAGAGATAATAAAGTGCCCGAGCCCCCGGCTCGATTAAACCTGCGGGCCCTTGGCTCTCCCGAGCTCTGGCCGTTTCCCTTTGAAAATGTTACCGGGCTCCCTCTTACCTCGGACAAATATACGAGCGATAATTCAGTGGAACGAGGCTGGAGAAGTTGCCAGAGGGAGGCTGCCCTTTAAAATTTAGCGCTACTACTTATTGCTTGACATCCACTCGTTTCTCTTAGTCCGCCGCGAGCTTTGGGAGCAGCCCCTCCGACTATTATCCCTCAAGCTCCACCTCTACGGACTCGAGCTTTGCTTTAAGCAACCGCACTGACTTTCATGCCCTTTAAACATGCTCTAATTATAAAAGCTCCAGCATCGAAAGTGCTAGTCAAAGCTTTCTCTCCCTCATCCTACCTCCAGTCTACTACTCGCAATGCCATGTAATCTCTTAATTCGCTAGGTTGGTAATAAAACCAGGAGAGAGGGAGAGAGAACAAAGAAGAGCAATGAGTTGTCGAATAAAACGAGCGGCAAAGAGAGCGGCAAAGAGAGTTGTCTAGGGCCAAGGGAGAGTAGCGATATTTTTATCGCGCCTCCTGCCAGTTTATACCTTCGGAGCTTTCTACGGCCGCTAATGCAGGACTACGACGCGCTTGGCTAGCTCCTTCGAGAGATACCCTTCGTGCCTGGCATCGTAAACAAGTCAAGATAGTCAAGGTGCTAGGGTATGAGAGAGCTAGAGCGAGAGGGAGTCTGGCCTCACACAAGTAGCCAGAGACTCACACTGGAACGTGCGACGTCGCTTACACGAGGGCTACGCGCCGAGCTTTACGTGCCGTAGCGCACGGAGCTCGGTTAGGGGGAAGCTGCTAAGCATCGGCCACGGCAGCTACTGGAGGATCGCGGCTCTGGACGAGAGCGAGCGAGGCTAGCGAGCTTCCGGTTATTGGAAATCGTGCGTCGACTGTACACACGGGGGATCGCCCGGAAAATATATATCCGCGCGTCTCGTCTACGGCCCCTACTAAAAGCCCATCACATTTTGCAACGTTAATTTTACAACGTCGCCGGCCGGGATGGCTTGCCGGCTGCCTGCCATATTCATGCTCGCTTTCTCTTTTTCTCGCGCGCGGGCGAAGCTGCTGCAGCAGGATCGGCTTTGAGAATCGCTTGGATTTCCTCGAGGCCACAGCTCAGCGCGTGAAGGAAAGGTTGAAAAAAAGAGAGAACGAGCAAACGGCGTGCAAAGGAACGTATATCTATATCGCTATGGGAAAAGCTATGAAAAGCGCTGTTAGCGCATATTCTTACCTATAGGCTTGTTTGGCCTCGCCTCGGTTTCAATGGATCGCGCGGAAAGTTTGAAATAAGCCCAGGAAAATGGTTGAATTAACGATTGTGCTCGGAAAGGAGGATGAGGGAGAGAAAGCTGGCCAGTGGAGAAAGAGAGAGAATAAGAAGGAGGAGCTAGCTTTTGGGCGATCGGAAGGATGTTGGCTGTGCAACGGGGCGAACAGACGCCGGCGCTCTCTTTCTCGGGGCATTTACCTTGCCGGCGGCGAACTTTTATCGGCCCTGCGCCCGGCCCATTAGCGCGGCCGGCCATTTACGCGCTCATCAGTTCTAGTCGCGGCTCGGTGGAGTGTGGCCGAGGCTAGGCCTCTCCTTGCCGTTGAATTACCAGCTTCTCTCGAGTGCTAGACCCCTGCCCCCCAAGCGACTCGAGCCTCCTCCTCCCTCGGCTGCTCCCTCGGCTTCTCCCTCGCTCTGCCGCTGCACGCCCCATTAATCCCATAGATCCAGTGTTGGAGTTGGCTGCTAGTCGCTCACGATGAGCTGAGGAGAGTCGGCGGCAGGTAGAGCCGCCGACTCGGGAGTTTGCCGAGAGCAAGACATCGACTGGCTGCCGCCTTTACACTTTTACCGGCAGCATGATTGATTCGGCTGTAACTTTTTACCCTCGAGCTCCTCCCCTCTCCTTCCGCTGTTACTGCTACTGCTACTGCTAGACTGACTCTTTCTCTCGGACGCGAACGCTTTTTCTCTCTCCTCTGGCTTTTCTTCGCTCCTGCTGCTGTCGAACAATGACAGCTGCTCTCTCGGCTTTTCGCGTTAATCCCTCCTCTTGATCTCCTTTTGTGCCGTCGGCTGCTGGTGGGGATTAAGGAGGAAAAGCGGCCGATCCCTTTGTCAAAGAGAACGATTTGTAAGTTTGTTTTATGCCGCTCGGAGGGAAATTCATGAACTTATTGGAGTTGTCGCGCGCGGCAAAGAGAGGGAAAGCGAGCGCGGCTGGTGGCGCGCGCTTCATTTTCCCGGCAGTGCCGCGACGTTGAAGAGTCGCTCTTTATCCGTAATCGCTAGACAATGTGTTTGCCTTTGAAAACTCGAAGCGGCACGCTCTATTAAACGTAATTCTCTTTTGGCTTGAAACTGCATTAAAACAGACCGGCTTCCTAGCCTAGCGCCAGCCCTCCTCTCTCGCCCCGAAATTTGCCCTCTCGAGAACTCCCAGCAATTAAAGTTTTCCTGGCTAATTTATGCCCTTAAGCTCCGTGAAATATGCAGATAGCTTGCTTCGACAGCCTTATGCTTTATATATGCACAAATTGTAACGCTTCGGTGATATGTTTCGCGCGTTCAAGCAAGACTAACATTTTGTCCGTTGATCTAGATGATTTTTAATAAGGAGTTGAGCAACTATCCGACGGTATACGTGTCTGTGTGTTTATTTATGTATATATATAGAGGTAGAAAGACATGTGTCGGGTGTCTAAAATAGCAAGCAAACACCACTGTCACCTCCTGTGACAAATCGGGTTTGCGCGCCGTCGAGGTCCAGCGAGGTACATGTAGAGCCCGAGTCTAGAGCGCGCGCTAGCCGTGACGAAATTCTGCGAGTATCACGCTTCACGAGCCGAGAATAGTCCGGAAGCTCTGTTTCCTCTTCGTTCTATGTAAATATATATATACATACATACATATA
>JAPYYQ010002941.1:0-14459 GCA_030522585.1 Anagyrus pseudococci | reverse complement strand
CATAAGATCAGCTGTATTTATGTGAAAGTCTACTTTCAAATGAAATGACAACGGAATATAGGCAGTTCTTGTAACGAATTTTTTCTCTCAGTGTAGTTAACAGTTATTGCGCGTTTATCTAACCTTCGGCAATAAAAATAACTTTTCTGCTTTCTTCTCTATATTTACGAATTGGCGAGACGAAGTAATTAATGGAAAAAAAACAGGATAGATCTTATAAAATACAAACGAAAATATTTAAAATAAAAAAATACGCGTTGATTGTACAGGAGAAACGTAGTAGCGCTTAAAGGAAGGCAATTAGTGATTCGGTGTCTATTGAAGGGGCCGGTGCCGTACTACTCTTCCGCTCTGCTTTGACTTTCCTCGAGGAGAACACGATTCTGCACTTGCTTTAATTGAGAACTCCCGATTTCCTTAGGATCGGCCCGTAAAGCAGTGTCGTTCTTCTCTTCCTTCTTTCTCAAATTGAGTCGGCGCGATTGAGTCATCGAGGCCGTCGAAAAAGGGGGGAGCCCAGGAAGCCGATCGGTCGCGTGCTGGACATGACGGAAGCTCTATTAAATATTCTTTATCGCTCTTTCATGGAAATTACCGTACTTGGGGCTCCATCGATTGCGATTAAAATCAATTTCTAATCTTTGTTATAGTTCGACGATTAAGAATAAGCTTAAGCAATAGCAATATTCAGGGAGAATACGGCTGGAGTACAAGGCAAGCCCATAATCCGAGAAAACGTCGCTTCACGGTACAGCCTAGGAACCGTAAATGTATCCGAGGGAGAAGCACACGGTCTAAGAGGGTAGAAAGAGAAGGAGGAGGGAGTAGAAGTCGGCTCGTCACGATCGCTAAGAGATTCGCCGTTTGCCTCGAGTCAATATTTGTCCAGGCTTTCTGATCCGTCGCCTCCAGGTCGTTGTAGTCGTGAGCTAAACAGGAGGGGACTGGCCGTTCTAACTCAGCCCCGCTCAGAGTCTCGCGAGCCCCAGTGCAGCTGGAGCCCCTCGCTGCATCTGAGATCCCGTATATGCTCGCGAAATGTGCTCGAGCCCTCCTCCTCCGGCCTCTCCTCTCCGCTTCCGTTCATCGACTCTGTTTACGCGTGCAAGTCGAATTTCAATCGATGAGCCGCGCATGCGCGTTAGCCGGGACCCCCGTAGGCCCTGGGTCAATGGCGAGTTTGAAAAGGTGAACAAGGAAAACGCCGCCGGCGACGCGACGCAAAAATCAATGCCAGAGACGCTTCGATAATACCGCAGCAGCAGCAACGGCGGCAATAGTAACCGAGCACGCTCAAGTGATCATTATTCCGAGGCTGTGGCATAATTGCAGCCGAATCGTCGGGAGGCAAACATCTTGCGGGCGGCAGGGGGGCGGCGTTCGTCGCGTGTGCCAATTACCGGCGTGTGTCTGGCATTTTGCTCGCTTTCTGCTCTACTAGTTTGGCATGCATGTGCAGTACTCGCTCGTCACGCGTTTTCATTGGGTGGGAGGAGGTAGGGGGAAGAGCTGGATTGAAGCTGTGGGGGAAGAACGGCGACAAAAAGGTTCGCTCGCTCCTTATATATTTGCCTACTTGTGCTACTCTACAGACCTGAAATTTATGTTTTACTTTACACGAGATCAGCTGGTATGAAAAATAAACATTTTTTTTTAGTTTATGTCGGATAATAATTCTTTCTTTTTCCATTTTGTAAAGTTCGTACTTCAATGATATGGCACGTGAAATTTGTACAGGCAAAATTTTGACAGGGACAGATTAAATTTGTTCGAAGCGAAATGCAAACCGTAAAACAACAAGCATCGTGTTGACGATTGCAAGCCGAGTCGAGCGCGGCACGATGGACGCGAGTATACACACAATTGGAAAAACATGGCGCGTTTAAAACGGATAGAAAAGGTAATCGCTCATTAATCGGCTTACTTCGATTCAATCCTAAATAACATGGTTTAATCAGATTTTTTAAAAAAAGGAAAAAAATTGTTTTTAAAAAGTCTTAAATTTAGTTACAAAGAGCATTTGCCTTTGCAGTGTTTACAATGATTTTATCAGTAGACACTTCCATTAAGCGAAAATATCTAAAAGAAAGAATTTTTTAAAATTTACCTTTACTACTGCCAGTGTACTTATCCCGGAGTACATTGATTTGGTGCACTCGGCCAAATTCTTCAAAGATAGATCGGAGATCATTTTCATCAAGGTCCTTAGGAACCTGGCCGACGAACATTTTGATATTGTCAGGATCAGGCTTCTCCACGCTGTTGTTATTCATAATACTGAAAAAAGAGAAGCAAGAAATTAGACAATTTTTCAAATTAAAAAAAAACATAAATAAAAGTTAAATTACGCGTCCTGTATACGGTAAAAGTGAAATAAAGCAGAATTTTCAAGATAATTTTCTCGTAAAATAAGCTATTGAAACAGTCGATAAAAAAGATGATCGAAAGGTATAGAATTACAGTCTACGTATAGACGTGCGCGCGCGAAAGAGAGAGAGAGAGAGAGAGAGAGAGTGGGAGGGAGAGAGAAAGACAAATGATAGATGGGATCGAGTAAGCTGGTAGTGGTAACCAACAGTACATTGCGTTGCGGGTTCATACAGATCACCGTGAAAGAGAGATAGATATAGAGCGAGAGAAAGAGCGGCTGGTTATACGGAACGGAAGGCATTAGCGTTTTACGCTCATGGCTGCGACAGTTTGTTGCGCCGTAAAATTGGGCGAGCGCATGAAGTGCGCGCGGACCGACTGAATTACTGGCTTACCACCGGGGCAAACCGTCAGTCCTAGCACACACCTCGCGCGCTTTCCAACAACTCTATCCTTCCACTCGTGAACAGGCCATTCTATAAAATTCGCGTATACGAACTCCCTCTCTCTCGGTTTTACCTAGCCTCCCCCCCCCCCGTCGCCTGCCCTCTCTCGCCCTGCTATCGCGTGAAATGAACTATAAATCTTTGGTTGAGGGGAGGGGGGAAAAGAAACAAAAACAGTTGCATCGTGTGGCATTACAAAATAAAATTTTGCTTTTCAAATGACTTCTTTGTGCAACGTCAAAAGAATTTTTAATTACTCGGGGAGCGAAAGGGACAAAATGAAAAATTTTTATAACTAGTTTGCGGCTGCATGAAAGTCAAATCCTAGAATTGTTGGCTGGTAATTCGGTGAAGTTGAAGCGAAATTGCTCAAACGAACGAGTACGAGAATTGAGGGGATGAAAACTTAAAGCGAGAAGCAGATTAATTTGAATAGTGTCGGATCAGTGGGCAATATCTGTTAGGCTAGTTGAGCCATTGGAGTGGGCAGCAGCTCGCGTCAAAGGACGAGGACATTATAAGGAGGCCATTCTCCAGTGGCTGTTGCTTCATTTCCTGCTTCAGAGCGTCTCTATATCTGTCTCTTGAGGATCTTTAGTGGATTTGGAGCAAAGTTGGGAAGGGGCAGGGCTACGTACTAATGAACAATGACAAGAGCAGCTTAATAATTTTTTTTCCCTCCCTCATCATTAACTACTCGACAGAGGGGTAGATACATTGTCGATTTGTCAAAAGAATACTCCATCTGCTCGTTAAAGCGTTCAAGCGTATACACATAGTTCGAGATAGGCAGAGAAAGAAAAAGAGAGAGAGAGTTTAGCAAAGTTTCTCCTCGCTAAGTACGTTGTATCTTTTGTCCGGAAAAAGGCGCGCAATGAGCCGGGGGTAGACTGACGAGTCGTTCGAATAAAGTTTGGCCTTTGGATAAAATAGCACTGTAGGTAAAGGGGGGGGGAGGTAAAAGAGATGGGCGCAGCGAGAGAGGTAGGGGGGTATAAAGAGAGGCCGGGCAAATCTGAAAAATGGGCCGCAAGGTAGAACGAGTTAGATGGCGAGTAGGTAGGCTTGGGGGAGGGGGGGGTGGAGGAAGACTGTGGGGGGGGTACAAAGTTAAGTCCCTTCGCCACTCGGTAGCATAATGTATGTGGCGATCCCGCGAAAGTTGCCGAGGAGAACAGGCGCGCGACGAGCCCCGACGAACAATGCTTTCCGGCGAGTTTCGTTTCCGACGGGGAGGGGAAGGAGGATGGCGGCGGGGCTAGCGGCCCGGGCCTTCGAAACTTTACCAATATTTTACAAGTCACCGCTCTTATGTACCTAGCGGATTTAGCGGGCGCTAGAGAACGAGAGAGAGGGGAGTGGTGGGAGGGAAAGAGAGCGGGGGAGAGAGAGAGACGAAGGACTCGCCGATAGCCGCGCGCAGCAGAACCGATCTTGTATAACACCTCTCCCGGGGCCGTTAAACAGTTCCTGGGGCTGCAGCTATACGAATTTCGCACTTCCCTTGCGCGGTCCGAAGATTTAAGAAAGGAAGCCGTGTTTCACTCGTCCTCATCCCCATCTCCGCTAGGTATTCTCTCTTTCTCCCACTCTCACTCCCCGTGACCCGCTCAAGCTCACTCCTCCCCCTTCTCTCTTCCCCTGTCTTTCCGTTTCCTCTTCCTCTCGCCTTTTCTTTCTGCCCGCGCCCGGACAATTCAATTTCGCAGGTGGATTATTCGCCGATATAAATTTTCAGCTCGTCCTTCGTAATTTTGTTTACTTTCGAGCAGGCTCGCTCTCGGGATTAGAAGGTAGGAGAACTTGCACGAGGAGTAGGAGGAGGCTAGGGAAAAAGAGAAGGGCAAGTAAGGAAAGAATAAAGCGTGCGGGTGAGACAGAGCCGGTATAGCAAGCCAGAGGCTATGAGAATAAGCGAAAGCGAAGAGGAGGGAGAGGGTGAGAGGGGGAGAGGAGACCCTTGACCTGCACTGTGAGTGCGGAAAATTGGCTTACCCCAGGAACTCGCACTAATCGAGTAGAGCTACGACGCGAAGGGGAAGCGAGAGGAGGGAGGGAGGGAAGCGGTAGGGGAGAGCTGCTACTACTGCCGGCTCCTGCTACTGCTACTACTGCCGAGAGTGCAAGCAATTGAGTTTATCGAACAGACTAATTAGTCGCTGAGAATGCGGAAAATAGAGAGAGAGAGAGAGTCCGGTGTGCGTTTCAAGAGGGCCGACCGGCAGAAGTCGCTCATGACCAGTAGTTGCTAGTCACGTTCTAATTGCCCGGCATCGATCTTCATCCTACTCCTGCTCGTCCTCCTTCTATTCTTCTCGGGCAACTATTACTTCTCAGACCCTCAAAAGTTTTTTTCCCATTATGATCAATTTTATAATGAAATATGTATCGTTGTATTTCATTAGGAAACAAATGAAAATTTGTTAATTAAATGATTCTATTAAATTTGTAATTATTTGTTTTTCTCTTATTATTGCAATACAAATAATAAATTTAAATGAATCTTCATTCGTGCATATTAATTTAATATTTATTTATTCCAAATTCATAATATTCATAAAGTTTGATAGCATTGAATTAGAGTAATTTCAATGTGTAGATTTTGTTATTGAAAACGTAGTTTATTTTGCGAAATTTGTGATGTAAACAAAATACTCATTTAAGCGAAATTAAAAATTTGCATAGCATAAGCAAAAGCTGTTTTATCAAAGAAAACAAGAAAATCAAATTAAACAGATCGTTAAATGCTGCACTGTATATAACTGCAAATTAAGTATTTTCTTTTTTAAACTATTACCATTTTCGTTTTCACCTTACCATAATTAACGAAACCGTAATGAGCAGAGGGGGGGGGGGGGAAGGAAGAAAGAAAGTGGTATTTTTAACGAATAACCTGTAGAGTTTGTAATAAAGTCAAAATAGCACGGGGGAATAAGCGATGCGCGAATAAAGGCATTGATTTCGAATAAACGGGCGTTAGTCCTACGATGCAGAAAAGCATGATTATGCGCATTCACTTTTGCATAAATTAATGGATTAGAGCAGAAGAATGAGCTGCAACGTCGAAAGCATTGGTGCGCGTTTTGTTAGAGAGGCAAATGCCTACATGGGCAAATGCATTGTTCGGGCTGTTTCATAGGTCACGGCTTTCGCGCCTGAGTGCCGCTAGTACACTTCCATCCTCCTCCTCCTCCCTCCGTCCCTCTCTCCGTTCGTTTGATTATTTTAATTTCTAGAAAACGAAACTTGGCTATTCAGCTGACCGTTGCAATTTATTTCGAGTTCAACTAATTTTCTATTTAGGTAACATTTATTGTTCTCGTAATGCCGAATATAGCTCTCTCTCTCTCTCTCTCTCTCTCTCTCTCTCTCTCTCTCTCTCTCTCTCTCTCTCTCGTGTTCCAATCAGCAATTTACGCACGCCGTTTCTGCTGCTGCTGTATTTCACGATTTTATATTCATGTGCCATGAAATTGCTTTTATTTTACAATAGCCATTTTTTGTTTCGCCACAATATTGCGCGACATATAAATATAAGTATAATCTCGTCAAATTTTTTAACGGTGCATTTTCCTACTACTCCCCCGTCAAATCTCGCGCATTATCCAGAATCCCGGGATAAATTAACAGCTCAACGGTCGGCGGTTACTTTGACGTAGGAATGAAGATTGAAAAGATTGGAGAATCGATTCCACGGGATAAAGTCACGCGCATGCCACCGGCTACGATAGACTCGAAGAGCCATGACTCGGGCTTATTCGCCTTTCATAAGCTAAATTTAATTTTGTGCAATTTTGCACAATGGCTCTCTCTTGCTCTTCCTTTACAATATTCCAGTAGAAAGAGAGCGACGAGAGAAAGATAGAGGCAGGATAAAGAAAGGGAGGCCGGCAAACATACACTATTAAAACTGCACCGCATAATAAATTGAATTGCAGAAAGACGAGTTCTGACTTATCGACTTTGAAAGACTCGTGCCCTCGGCATCGAAACAGCGCTCAACTTCCGCCTCTCCCCCTCGTTTTCCCTCTCTCCCATCGGCCCGTGCTCTTTCTCCCCTAACCCACGCAGCGGCGTTTGATATTTAAATCGTCTCTGATTCGATAGCTAGAATATTTTATCTCCCCGAGCCTCGATGGGACCTTTTGCGATTTTCCTTTCAGCCAAGCGGCCGAGAGCGAGAGAAGCAAGAGAGAGAGAAAGAGAGGAAAGAAGAAGGCTGCTGGCTGGAAAGAAAATGTCGGCGTCTTTGGACTTAACGAAGGAACAAAGATATGGTACGCCCTGGCTCGGCGAGTTAGACTGTAGCGGCTCTCGAGTGCCCTCGAACGATTCGTCAATTTCCGCGCTCGTTAGAGGTATTTATTCTCGCTCCATGCTCTCCCCCCTCTCCAGCTCCTACTCCATCTACCCCTCGGCTCTCTCTTTCTGACTCTTTGCCGCGGCTCTTCTCGACTCCGATGCTTATAGCAGAATCGACTCCGCTCTCTTTCCACTTGCCCTTACTCCCCTCCCCCAGTGTTTGCTGCTACGAGCCTTTCGAGACTCTTGACGGCATTGATTTTAATTATGCGTCCTCGGTCCCTCTTCTGTCTCCGATTTTCTTTTTTTTTACTCTTCGTTTTTTTTTTGCACAGGTGCCTTTGAAGCTTTCTATCCAATGCTTTACCTTTACAATGCCAACGCTACGGGTACTTAACCGAACCTAATCTTTTATTTATACAATTCATCATTTTCGGTTAATTATCCACTCGTCTTTGGTCTACTACGTCATTCAATAAGTCACATTCGAGTCTTTCCTTTGGCAGTATACTTAAACTGTCTCTGTGCAAAAATAAGGAAAACTCGTTGCAGGCCTGTAAGCGATCTTGACTGGAAATTAAAGAGATAAGTCAAGTACAAAGAGAAATAGACGGAGAAAGAGAGAGGGAGAGAGAGAGACCGGTGGTTTAAGTGTACGTGAAAAAGAGAATGTGAGTGGATACGTTAAAAGCTTCGTCTATCGGCAGAAACGGACGCGACAGAAGAGACGCAAGCTCAGGGCGTCGGTCACTTCTAATTGCTTACTCACTTTTCGTTTGCCCAGGGAGTTTTCTCTTGTCTGTCTTCTTAACTCGGAACCATACTATTAGCAGGGCGCACATGTGCGTAGTGAGAGAGAGAGAGATGGAAAGAGGTGCATACATAGACGACAAACCGCGGTGGACACTTTTCTCCCGGCGAATTTCTTTCTCACAGCAGAAGAGCACTGGCTTAGCTTACTCTCTGTCTCTCTCTTTCCGTTTCCGATTTTTCCCATCCCCGTCATCTAATTTCCTCTACGGCTCTTTTTTCTTTGCCTCTTCAAATTTCTTCCAGCGTCGTCGGCTTCGTATTTCTTCGTCCTTTTTGTTCTCTCTTATTCTTCTAGTGTTTCCAGCCGAGCCGGCAAGAGCGTAGCGCTCATCTACTCTTATTCTCTGCTGACCAAGACTTGCTCTTGCTCTCTCTCTCTCCCTCTCTCTCTTCTCCGCCCGCTCAATTTAACCCGGGACGTTTTTTGTTTTACGCCTCAGCAGGCGCTTACACTCGCTAACGAGGAAAACTCGCCGCACCGGATAACTTTTAAACGAGGGAGAGAAGCCCCCTCTTGCTCGCTCCATACAAACACACACACACATACACATACACATACCTTCGCTCCTCATGTTCGTCGCGATTTTTTCCACTTGTCGGATGAACTGGAGAAACATGTTCTTTAACCGACGTTAATGCACGGCAACTTGAGCCCATGTAAGAATGAAATTTCGCAAATTTATTTTTCTGCTCTTTATTTTCTTCCCTTCGTCGCTTTTTGTTGTGGGTATTTTTAAACAAAAAGAAAAGTTTAAGCAAAAGAACGTGGAACATGGGGAAAACGAAGAAAATTCGTTCGTTCGAAATAAGTGTGAGCGG
The DNA here is from genome assembly GCA_030522585.1 of Anagyrus pseudococci. NCBI lineage: Eukaryota > Metazoa > Arthropoda > Insecta > Hymenoptera > Encyrtidae > Anagyrus > Anagyrus pseudococci. The sequence continues at coordinate 5,709 of JAPYYQ010002941.1, read as the reverse complement.
GAGAGCCGTCCTCCTCCTCGTCGTTGCCGGGACAAAAGAATTACATCGTCGGAATTGTAAGTGGAGTGTGCCGAAACTTTTCTGATTTTCTCATTTGGCTGCGGTGGTAAAGGAGAAACGATCGCAGACGAATTTGCGCGCTGCCGCTGCGGCCTCTATACACAACAAGCCCCTCCAACTCCCCAAACCACCACCAGCACCTCAGGCTTGTCACAGTCGGAGCGGTGAATCAAAGGAACTTGAAACTTCGTTGGCCGAGGGCCGTAGAGTTGGGGGGGGGGAGGTAGAAAACTGAAGGGAGGAAGAAGTATATAAGGCGACGGAATACATAACGAAATTTGCGGGAGGAGAGGCTGGGCGGGCGGGAGGGAGTAGCGCGCGAGCGTAAACGCGAAAGTGAAATGTGCGCGCGCGGGCGGGCGAGAGAGCCCGAGTTGGCACACGGCCGCGACCGTTAATTTCATTGGGAACGCACGACAATGCGCTAGGGCGTACAGACTCCCGGGGCCGCCCCTCTCCGTGTCGCAGCTCCGTCTTTTCCCTCTCCTCCTGCGCACCTCCTTCTCCCCTGCCCTCATGGGAACGAACAGCTAAGAATTCAATTTCATAAGGCGACTAATGCCATTAACGTAATGCTCTTTCCCTAAATGCGGCTTAATAACAACGCCGAATGCAATTATCTCGTGCTCCTTGCCGTCGCGCTCTGTCTCTCTCTCTTGCGGTGTACTTGTCGTAGTTGTCGTCTAGCTGTTGGCGGCGTACTCTTTCTCTCTGGCAACGGTGTCATTGCGATGCACGCGCGGAACACGAGTTTAACCGAGACAAAAGAAAAAAAAAGAAGCGACTAAGCGAACACGCTATAGAGCGGATGGGGTGACGAGAGGGGGAGGGGAGGACGCTCTTTTACATTTGCACTTCTTCTGCCTGCTTCACTTGCGCGACTTCAAAGACTCGACTGACAAGACACTCGTTTTTAATGTACACGTTTTAGGTTAATGTTACGACGGGTTTTTAACCGGTGAAAAAAAGTGGGTTTTAACGATATTCAAGTACTCGGGAAACCTTAATTGACTATTCGAATGGAGATGATAAAGCGGAGCGGAAAATGTTATTTGCAGAAATAGATTATTCCAATGCGGAAAGTTCGTCGATTTCGAAAGGGGGATTAATACTACGAAGATAATAAAAGAGAAAATAATCGTCCGAAGAGATTCGAAATAGCGAGAGAGCTCTCGAGTAGCCTGCGAGAATAACCAAGATGAAAACGGCTTTCCGTTCGGCGCGATGAACGTTAAGGGTAAGGTGGGAAGGAGGGGAGGGAGGGCATGAAAGTGACGTGAATGTTAGTCCGGTGAAACAAGAGCGCGCAGGTATTGTGGATACGAGAAAGACCTTTAATATTTCAATGAGCTAGCTTGGCCGATAGCTCTCGAGCATTAGCGTCCGACCGAGGGAAATGCGAAAGGAGGAGAGGGGTAGCTGGGGAGAGAGAGCAGCCGGAGCATTGTCGATAATCAGGTTCGCCTTGGCGCACACAGCAGCGCCCGCCACTCAAAGGACCCTCCAGAAATGACATTTACGTAAGCTCGTTTGCAGAATCGAGCCGAGCACACGCGCGCGCCCATAGTTATTACCGATCCGCGTGTACGTCGTAGCCGCCACCACTGCCGCTCTCCAATCCCTTCTTCCCAGCCCCCTTTCTCTCTGGCCTTTAAACTGGCGCGCCTCGCGCTCGGCAGATGGATGCGCTGCTGTAGCGGTGAAAGCGCTCCGAGCATTTTTCCGGCAAACAATTTTAATGAGCGATGTTACGAATTTTCCCCTTCGAAATTCCTGGCTTTTAGATGTGATTAATCTACGTAATGTCCACATAGCGAACAAAGTTAGCAGCAGCAGCGCAGGGGGGGGGCCGAGGCCGTATTTGGAGAGCGAAATCGGCTTCCTACTCGAATAATCTTCGCTCCCCACATTGCGGTAAACTTCCAAAGCCCTTGCCTCTATTGAATACATGATACATGAAGATGTGCAGTATAGCAGCAGCGGCAGCACACGCGCCTCGGCTATGGAGAGCGAAGGAAGGAGAGTAGGAGAGAGAGATGGAAAGCTTTGGAATTTCACGACATGACACTCAGCCGATCAGCGTTCCGTGAAATCATGCTCCTTCCAAGCTCATGAACTCCCTCCCTTACTCCCTCTCTCACTCTCTCCAGGCTGTTCGTGTACGTCGTCGTGGGCTGCGAGTGTAGCCGAAGGACGTCGAACTTGGCGCACACCGCAAAACCTCTATCCCTTTGCCGCTGCCTCCTCCTGTTAATTCGAGTCCTGTATTTGCTTTGGCATTAACTTCTCATCTGCCACTGTCCTACAAGTCTACGCATTACGGTAAATATATATCTTTGAAACTTGTCTGCTTTTTTTTCCTTCCATCTCTCCTTATTTTGCGCAAATAACGCGCAAGTCTTTTGGGAAGGACATTTTGAAGAAGAAAAAAAAAGTTGAGCGGTAATCGCAAGGTAAAATTGCGCCGTCAATAATGTTATCGTTATAACTCGGTAAAAAAGATAACTCGATTCGTTCGCAGTCAACTTGTTGCATTTTCCAAGCTCATTAATTGAGGGATAACGCTTCTTCTTTCCGGGATTTTGTAAGTAAATTAAAAAAGTTTGAGGAAAATTATAATCGACGCTTCGCTCTCGTGTACCAACTTGTATTATAAATGGTACAAATTTATTAAAAGAAGCAAAAAAAAAAGATACGACAGGTAAGATGCTTGGGTTTTAAAGTTATGACAACAGTAAGACGGACGTGGAAAGAAAGGCAGCGGAGATAAAATTGGGTCGAACTAACAAAGTCCGCGTTGCATTCGCTGCTACGAGAGTGAGAAACTATTCAAGTGAAAACTCGACTTTCGGCCTCGCTTGACAATATGTATATATATATACATATACCTATATGTTTGTACATGCGCCGCTTCTCTTTGTCTTTAAACTCCAGTCCGTGAAATTTCGAATGACATATTTTGCCTGTGTGCGCCCGCGCTCCCGAGCTTCCCGGGCCGCGGGGGGCCTCTGCAAAACTACTTGATAGATAAATGGTCGGGGCATAGTTGCGTTGAAGCAATTTTGTAAACAGCTACTGGCAATTTGCAAATACCCTCCTCTCCATCTTCAAGTCGTTTGGGATGTGTTTGATATACCTCCTCCTTCTCAGCGGCATATTTTCATTTCGCCGAGGAAAGTTTTGCAGAAGCTCGACGTCTAATATTTAATAAATGCGAAACGTTTTGAAAAGGCATTATAAAAGTGGCCGAAAAGAAAGTTACGACGAATCGTAATAGAATTATGGCGGGCTCGTTTTCAAGACGTCGAGCCACACGACGAGGAGGAGATGAATTATCGGTAAAGGCTCATCGAACAATGCGGCCAACAAAATCAAGAGGGCAAGAACAATAATTGCGCGTTGTTGGCCAGTAAATCAGCAGCAAAAGCGAAACTCTGGCCTGCTGGGCAATGGAGGGTAGGGGGGGCTAGTGGCGTTTGAAAATTTCTCGTCGACCGCGTTCCCATTTCAGCGCGGGGGCTGCTGCTGCTGCAGTATAGCGGTAGAGCAGTAGAAGCGTGGCCGGATGACTAATCGGCCCGCAAGAAACTCGTGGCTAACAAGAACACTCCCGGAAAATCGAGGAGTTGGGGGCTGAGGCTTGGAGGACGACTTACTGGGTCGTTACCAGACTGTGGCTCGAGAGTTTGCGGCCTCGCCGCTGCTGCTTCTTCGTCGCGAAAAGGAGTCGGGGTAGAAAAAACAAACTAGTGCTAGCGAAAGACTTGGGCAGGTCCAGCGATATTCCACGCTGTACGAGAGTTGCCGGGGCATTTCGAAAAGGATGCCTCTGCGCGCTCTTCCTTGCGGTGTCCAACGGCAACTTTGGCCTTATTCAATTTCATTCAATGAGCTCTATCTCTTTTTACGCGTCCCACCGCTACTTTAGCCGACGTCACTTGCTTTCCCCCTCTCACTCACTCTGCCCTTCTTTTTTTAAACTTTGGCTTTTCGTAGAGCACGCGCGTCTCTCACGCGCGCGATATCTCTGGCAGTCCAGTAAAATCCAAACTCAAATTTATTTTCGAATTCAACGTAGCGGAAAAAATACGCGCGCGCGCACGGGATATAAATTTTGATGCTCGAAAAACAAGAGGCCAAATATTTTTGAATTTTGACAAGTATATGAAAAAAAAAGAATAAGTGAGTGACGTTCCATTTCCAACTAGACAAGCGTGATTGTTACGGAAAGAAATCCTGAGAGGTTGATGGTAGGGTGGCGTCAGGAGGAGGAGGAGGGCAGTAAAGGATGGAGGGAGGTGGGAGTTAGAGCGAGCTTGTATCCCTGGCAAATTTATAACAGCTGAGCGTGGCGCTCGAGAAAACGTGAAAACTAATTCGAAAGGCATTAGACAGGCCGCTTGGAGATCTGCTTGAGAAAGGAGTGGGGGAGCTAAGGTGTGGGAAGAAGAGGAACAGAGAAGGAGCGGCAACAAGATTTACCGAGACAGAATAGAGGATTTATCGACTTTCCGTAAATTCGTAAATTGACTTTAAAACCGCGCGCGCGCGGGGCAAAGTAATACGCGCCGCGAAGGAGGAGAGCCGACTCGAGCTTGCTCTCTCTCTCTCTCTCCTTCTCTCAGCTGCAGCGAGAGCGGGGCAAGCCCGAGACTGATGAGAGTGCAGGCCTCGAGAACGATTCGTTTATCCTTATCACTTAGGGCAAAGATGCTATTTGTGATAATTAGAAACTTTACTAATTTAAGTATTCTCCAACTCTCGTTACTTTGTTGTGAACATTTTCATTGCGTTCTTGTGTTCTGCGCTTTCCCTACTCCCTCTCCCAATCTTCGTTTCTCTCTTTCTCCCTCTCGCTGCTAGCCACGAGCACTTCAACAGAGCCGGATAGATAGAGGATAGGGGCGGAGAGAGAGAGAGAGGATCACTCGGTCCTCTCTCCTTTAACTTGAAACTCGAAAACGTCGCGGCGAAACTTTTTAATTATAAAAGACCAAATGACACTAAGGTAGCGTAAGCTTTTAATCCAAAGGTGCTTTAAAGTATCTTTGCTTTTTCTCATCTCCTATTTCCTTTCTTCTGGCCCTTCCTGCTCCTCCTCTTCTTCTACATCAAGCCCCTCCCTGCGTTCGCTTGTTTTTTTCCCTCCCTCTATTTTTCTTCTTCCTCGTTTGTCGACCATCAACTTCTCGCTCCTTTTTCTCCTCCTCCTTCTTCTTCTCGACTTTCTGTTAACTTCACTTCCCCTGCTATAGCTTTATCCTGGACATCTCAGCAGCTCAATGAGCGTCTTAATTTAATGGGCCCAGTCGATATCTTGTCACACGCTGCACAAGATATCAGCGTTAAACAATAGTATTTTCATTTTTACGGTTAATTCGCTCGAACGACATATCCAGAATCTCCACATATTGCCCATTTTGTATTGACACTCGATCACCGATAGACTGGCAGATAAATCTACCGCGTAGCACAACAGCCGCATATTGAAAAAAAAGAAGGAAAAACAAGAGAAATAAATCTGAAGAAACATCGTATGGTTGGTATATATACACTGAGAAAACACATATTATAATTTTTGCAAATATTCTAGTAAAAATTACAATAGTCCATAGTAGTGCTCGGATATACTGACATTCTTGTGATTTT
>JAPYYQ010002940.1:0-14459 GCA_030522585.1 Anagyrus pseudococci | reverse complement strand
CCTTCCCCCCCCCCCCTCCCCACTCTCTCGCAACACACAAGCGCACTTTATAGTTTCAAGTCTGTTTCTCGCGTTGATTAAACGTCGCTGAGGGTGCATGCGTGTGCGTGTCGGCTCACTCAGCGATCCAGGTTTACGACGCTATATTCTTCTCTGACCTTTTCTGTCTTTTATTTTGTGGACTCGTCGCACGTCCCTAATGATGGGCTCCTTTTTTTTCGGCTGGGATTTAGTATTCGACGCGCGCGAGATGCGTTTTTTAACGTTCGCCCAAACGTGAGCTGTCGCGTGATATCCGCGGTAATAAAGAAGCACCCGCGTTTTGTTCCTTTTTTTTTGGCTTATCTCTCGTTCACCTACACGAGTACAAGTGTAAATATGTGTGTGTTGGTACTAGAGCTTAGAGGACGTTATTTCAAGCACACTGGCGACACCCTAATCCGAGTCGTAAACAGTAGAAAGGAGTTATTTAAAAAAAAAACCATAAAAAATAATCGTACAAGTGCGTGATTTTGCGGCGAAGGCGCTGGAGAAAAGACGGAAATTCGCGAAACGTCGACGGCTACAGGGAAAAAAAGGCGCATACGTATGAGCGAAGAGAAACTCACCAAGGTTACCAAGGACTGGACCGTCAGTCTAACAGGATTTCCAGCTGCTTGAATCGCTTTGACGGCCCGTTCGTGCGTGCTGTTTCGCAAGTCGACGCCGTCCACCTCAATAATCCTGTCGCCGATCTGAAAATGCCAAGCAAGCGCGCGGAAGTCGCGCATTAGAAAAAAAAGCAACAGCAGAGAGAAGTATATGCGTATCCATGGCATGTGTGAAATATGAAGAAATAAAAGAAGTGGACCCCGATTGAATCGTTGAGAATATTCGCCAAAGGTACAGAGTTTCGCGTAGGTGTGTAGTGGCCAAATGAGAGAGACCGATGATCGTTCGAGCGCGTAATCACGTAACGCTAATGCAAAACACTTTCTCTACTTTAAAGGGAGCTACTCCGTTTCAGCTAATTGGGCCAACGGCTGCTCTCGGTTGGAGAGCTCGCTTATGCAGGCCTTTAGCTCTTATGACGATGCGGTCGCTCTTTGCCTGCCTCTATACGATCTTTTGCCGGTTGAGCAAGATATCAATTAATATTGCGTTGGAACAGCGATATTCGCCGCAGCAGAATTATTATTTAACCTGACGCGATTGTTGCTCCATTTCTTTTTAATTAGTACAGCGGCATGAGGAATTTGAATAATGTGGCGTTTTTATTGAGTCATTCCGAGTGCAGCGTTAATTTTCATGGATACATTGTTAAACGCGTACCGCTGTATGTAACGACTGTTAAACGTACAGAACGGAGAACGAAAAAAAAATTGCCCAGTGATTTACGACTCTCGTTGGAATTTCTGAAAAGTCCCGAAAACAAAAGGAGGAAAAAAGGGTCAAGCGTGTGCACTCTGTCCCCGACAAAACAAGATTTTTCGAGAGAAAGAAAAAAAAAGAAATAGAAAAAATTTTCAAAAAAAAGTTATACACCGAAAATTCTCGTTAGTTTTTTCGCTATGAACAAACTTCCTCTATTAATTCAACAAACGAATCAATAGAGCGAGGGAGAAAACAATGACATAACAAACGAGTGCCATTGATCCTGTTGGCATCAGCGAGTCCCTCCTTAAGAATTCGCCATACGCGCGCGGCGCATGTGCTGAAAATTCATCGATAACATAAGCGATATTGTATACGTAAAGTACTGGAAGCCTCTGGTATAAGCCAAGCTTACACCCCGCTCCCTCCTCTCTTTTTTCCATCATTTACTCCCGGGATTGCGGGGGAATTTCGTCAGGCAATTCACCACGTTTCTGTCTATAGAGTGAGAGAGCGGCACTAGACGATCCGAGGTGACTGGTATAGTTGGGCTCTCGACGCGTTTGGCTTTTAATGGCGAGTGCGCACTTAATCGGATATGTGCGTTAATTGCAATTTCGAGAGAGGGAGCGCGTGATCGCCTATAGCTAGCCAGCGGATTCGGCGCTGTATCGCCAAGAAATTCGAATAATTGGAATAGCGCCGTCGCGCATGACTGCAACGATCCTATATATACATCGGAGCATTTTGTACTCGTCGGCGAAGGCTAACAGTCGGTAGGCTTTAAACTAGTCGGTCCTTTTTTTCCCCTCTTTTTCAACTTGGATGGGAGTTACAGGTCAACAATGTCGATTGGAATTTGTAATTTTTTTTTTTAGGAGCGTTCTCGTTGTAATCGTATATCAAAGGAATTTGGATTCGCGGTAAGAGTGTACTTGAACTTTTCTTCTTCTACTTTTTTTTTTAATGCTTATTCAAAAATATTTTTCAACCAAAGAAAGACGTGGCACGAAAATAATATTTAGAGCAGAAAAAGAGTCGCTTATATAATGATAATAATGATGAGTGTGTGGAGGAATTAAAAGCACGCGATTACTTACTTGCAAACCGCCGGCTCTGCCAGCCGGACTGTTGGGTATAACATTTTTTATGAAGATGCCAGATACGTTGGAGGATTTGCTCGAGCTACTGCTGTCTTGCAAGTCGACCTGCGAATCATAGCGATCATCGCATCAGCCTCTTCTTTTTCCTTTTTTTCATTTTTTTTTTTTTTATTCCACGAGCACAGGAAAGATTGCTCAAATATGGCTGCCTTGCGAAAACGGCAGTATGAACATTGGGAAACGAGATGTTTTCGCCGACTCGTTTCTCTATATGCCATTCCCCTCTTCGAAAATTCAATGATTTTAATCCGCCGGCATCTAGATTTAATTGCATTTTTTTCAATTAAAAAAGAAACGAGCGCGGTATAGATCCGTATACGCGGAAATGGAAATCGGCATGCACGCGCGCGTATAAACCGAGATTGAACGTATAACCTATCTAAATATTCAAATTTATGTGAATCAATGTAATCTCGGCCGCGTATATATCGAGCTTTGCAATCTAAAAGCACAGTGAGCCCATGAAGCAGTATTGATTATTCTCTCCGTCGTCGCGACGTCATTTTGCCTTGCGTCCTATAATTTCAAAAATTGAAAATACCCTCCGGAAAATGACGTCGTTAAATGAAAAAAAAAGACTGACCCTCGTCCCCTAATAACTGCATTATTTCGCGAAACCGTTATCAAAATTTATCATCTCTTATACTCAGTAAAATGTTCACACCCTCCGCTCGTAAAATAAAAATAAAAAAGAAAATCCACGGTCGCGCGAAAAGAAAGCAATGGATGCATCAAGCATCTCCAAACCCCTCCCGTCCTCAACCTCGTAAAGTAGCAGACTAGGTTCTGCTGCGGATAGAGGGAGGGAGTATATACAGTGTGGAGATATAGCAGCAATAATCTACACTCGGCTAAGCCACAAAGCCGAATAGAGCGGTCCGCTCGGTTGGCTTCGTTTGCCCGTGGAAGTGTGCGAATGTGTGTGTATCGCCGAGAGAAAATGGAGGGGGGAGCTCACCTTGCCACCAACGATACTGAGCCCGAGACTGGTCTGGGGCTCGCGGTAGATTTCGACGAGGCGCTCCGGCCCCCAGTGCTTGGCCCAGACGACGTTGCCGTCCTTGTCGCGGTGCGTGACCGTCATGTCGACGTAGCGCGCGGCGCCGCCGCCACCTTTCACCAGGACTATGAGGGGCGAGGGGCCGCGCTGGGGCGAGAGGCTAGCCGGCGAGGTGCTCTCGAGCGGCGATGCCGAGCATTCGGCGAGCCTGCCACACAGAGGAAGCACGTGTATTCCAACCCCAGCTCCGCGCGTCACGGGCCTCAAAAGCTCGCTCTCACCTGTGAGCCTGCGGACTCTTGGCCTCGGCTAACTGCTGCTGCTGCTGCCACTGGGCAAGCTCGACCGGCAGCTGTCCGAACTCGGCAAAGTCGCACTGGGTGGACTTGCTGTCCTGGTCTGTCTGCACCTGGGCCTCCTTCCTCGGGCTGCCGGCGGGGAGGCCGCTGGCGAGGTCGAGCTCCTCGCTCACGCACTGTACGGCCTTGGACTCGAGCTCGGTCTGCGACTCGGCCTCGCGCCGCGGACTCCCGAAGCGGGCCTCGATCAGCGACTCGAGCCGCTCGCGCGAGTCCGAGCGCTTGTCGTAGACGTCGTCGACGAGCTCGGCTAGGTCCTCGAGCTCGTACTGCGTCGACTTGTGCTCCCCCTGGGTCTGGGTCTCGGCCTCGCGCTTCGGACTACCGTACGACTTGTACGAGGCGCTTAGTAGGCTCTGCGTCGACGAGTAGAAGGTCTCCGGCTCGAGCTCGAGCTCCTCCCCTGGCCCTGGACTGCTCGCCTCTGGACCAGATTTACCCGGATTATTATACGCTTCTTTCTTTTTGCCTCAGCTTTTTTTTTTACTTTTGCTCTTTCTCTATCTCTCTATCTCTGGTTTGCTCGAGCTCTTGGAGTTTTTGGGGCTTATATACAGTCGCGAGGATTTTGTGGCGACGCGAAAGTTTAAGCAGCCTTTGCGAAATGTGACTTTAACGGCTCATGACTCGAGTGGCCGAGGTGAAAAATATTGCGTTTACTCGCAACTGTCCTTCTGTTGCTACTTCATTCTTTTCCTCTATTTACTCTACTGTCTAACTGGACATTTTAACATTGCTTTAAAAAATATATAATTTCCTTCGACTATAATATACGTCATTACTAGACTGTCTCTTAATGCGGCTAAAGTAATGATACTTGAATTTAAACTCGTTTCGCAATATGAAAAACGCAACTTTTCATTAACTTTAATATTCATTTGAGAAAAAGGAAGCAGAATACGACGGGAAATATTTCATTATTAGAAAAAGATAATATTTACATATCCAGTATATATTCCGGACCGGAAAAAGCATCGCCATAATTTATGAAAAACTTTTTTAATAAAAGCTCATGTTTACTTGCTTATATACGTATATATAAGCTCGTTTTACCTTTCAATCATACACCGGAAGCATAAACGCGCCAAGCAACCCGAATATTCTCAATTTTCACTCCATCCGTACTGTATTACATCAAAATTTCAGTTCAATATTTCCTCTCGATGAAAAATCGAATGAACAAAAAAAAAACTGTTATGTAAAAGCTCCGTAGCTTCAACAATAACTATTCGAAAAAAAAAAAAATTAAAATACATTATTTCAAGAGTCGGAGCCGTAGACTAGAGACGTAGACCAGCGCGTACATTTTCCATTCGCATGCTAAACAGCCACGCAGCTAGGACGGGTACGCAAGAGAGACAGAGAGATAAAGTCTTTTCCAATCACATCTCCATTTGGGACTTTCGCAAGCGATGCGGTAGGTGTCTCTACGTATATACAGACAAATCCACGGGGTCATTTGCATGAGAGACCGGGCGTTTCTCTCTCTCTCACCTGTGTCGAGGAGATCCTCGAGGGAGGCCGGGCTCTCGAGGGTCTGGCGTTGATACCTCAGCGAGTGCTGCCGACCGAGGGCCGCGCCGAGTAAGCCGGGCTCGAGCAGTTGCCGCGAGCCGTCATCGCGGCTGGATTGCCTCTCCTCGGGCGGCGCCGGCTCCTCCTTGGGGACTGGAGCCTTGCTGGCTCGGTAATCCGCGACCTTGAGCGGTGCTCGGCTGGCTCGAGGCCGCCGGGGACGACGCTGGCGCTGGCGCGAACGGCCAGCCGTAAACGGCGAGCTGTCGGAGGCGAAACGCCGGAGCTTGCGGAGATGAGCTTCCTCCTCGAGCGCCCCTGCTGTAACCAAGCTCTCCGAGCTGCGCGCGGAGCGGAAGGTTTCTTTAATAAGGATTTGCGGGGATACGCCTGGACGATGGCTGATTATCGAGTTGTCAAAGGTTTTAGGAGGTTTTTGTTTTCTTTCGAGAGTTAATTTTGGTCAACGCGATGGAATTAAGTTGGATAAAAGGTGCAGTTAATTAAAGGGTATGCATTGTACGGGATAATCGTAATTTTTGGAATATTGCGTAATGCGAGTTTAATAATTTACGATGTCGTTGTGGAAAACGGTCAAAAGATTTGCTATTCATATTATAATATGAATAGACTACGCGCATGAAAGGCTCTGTAAGCTACAAATTTAATCAGCTTTGAAAAAAAAGTCTCTTTTACGACGACGTCATTCACGTTGAATTATAAAGGAACAATAACAAACAAAAAAGTATACCCCTCTGCAAACGAAATTTTTTTTTTTCCAGCCACTTGCGGCGTATTTCGGTTACGGAATGACTTGGTCTACTGACTCTAGACTTGAACTTACGACCTTTTAATTAAAAAAGCCAAAAGTTCAGAAACGAGTCTCTTTATAGATGAACTTTATTTTGCCCACTGCGCAGTAACCATAACAAAACAAAAAAATTTTCTTTTCATCAATTACTTATCTCTCGGTTACGCGAATTAATCAGTCTAAATGAAATGGATCAACAAAATTAATTCTCCCTCCAGAATTGCGTGTTCACTTATGCGAATCTCATTTTTCTAAATTGAGAAATGCTCGACGAGAGAAGGAGAGAGGAAGATATCCAATTTTACTGGACTCCTTTTTATTGAAATTCAATCTCTTTGATTGAACTACTTTGGAGAGAGCGACGGAGAGAGATGGAGCTACCCTTCGACCCTCTCAAATTTTAGAGAAGAAGGTACTCGCATTTCTCTAAGATTCGCTTTTTCCAATACACTCTTACCTTTAATTTTCAAATAATTTTCAAATAACAAGATAAAATATACTATCTTTAGAACAGAATAGATTATATTTTTCCTAACACCGCCCTTTTAATTATATCCATATAACAAAGAACCTCAATGTAATCCCGAGTAAACTTCACAGCAAATATCCGAACCTTAACCAATCTCGCCAGTTTTACAGGGTTATTTTGGCAAAGAGGGCATCTATATAACCAGCCGTAAAATCCAAAGAGAGACGAGAACGTTAACGAGGATAAGATGGCAAATCTGCGGCCCAGAGGAGAAAGAAAGATAGACGAACACGAGAGCGACCCCATCCACTGGAAATAACGATAAACGCGCTGGAGAAGAGTAAGTAACGGGGGTAAGGGGGGAATGGCAGCAGCCAAGTAGAACGCGCTAGCCGGAGACGAAGCCGCGTTTTTCCGCGACCTATCGATCGCCCTCGCTGCAGCTTTAGACGCGTGTTCTCTCGTATACAACAGACACACGCATACACGCGACGTTGGCTAATATATAGGCTTCGTGGTTTCATACGGGACGGACGCTTGCCAATGGCGAATGACGCATCCTCGTAGGGATTGGTTTATTTGAACATCCGGACATTGTCGGGACATCGGATTGATTGGAATGTTGGGACGACTTTTTTTTTATTTTTAATTTGCTTTTTTTTCTCTTTAAGGGTTCGGTTGGGTTTCGAGTGTAATTTAAGGACTGCGCCGACGTTTTGGGTATGAAAGCGAGTACGGCTCTATTGGCGTTTCGATTAAGGAGATTACGTAGGTTCTTGGCTGCTAATAAGCACAGCAATGTCAGCAATGGCTGTTCGGTATATAGCCTGCAATTTCTTGGATAAAGCGGCTGTACAGAAAGCGAACGTTTCCAGCAGTCGTGCACTGACGTTTCGGTATTAATTAATGTGGCGCATAAAGCTCTGGACGGGAGGCTGGAGTGGGTGGGTTGAAGCAGCAAGCTACAAAATGTTTAAACAAACGATTAAACGAACGGGGGGGGGAGAAAAAGAAGCGAGTTGGCGAGTCAATTAAAAAAATTATGCGAGAAATGGCAAATTTTTCTTCTCCTCAAGCGCTATGACTCTCCGACACAGGGATTACGAAAGAGCACGGAGGGGGCTGAAGGAAATGACTTTGATGCTTGGAGATTAAATCTTAATTAGACGTGTCAGAATTATAACGCAAACGTAGTACACGAGTAGAGCGGTCGGTCTCTCCCTCTCTTTCGGACGTTATTTCCAGCGAGTTTTTAGACCCCCCCCCTCTCCCGGTAATTACAATTTAAACGGAGTAATTTCCTAATTATAAAAGACAAGTTTCAACGCGCGCGGACTCGCCGCTCGCGCATTTTGATGTTTATTTATGAATGTGTATATATATTTACGAACTTTCTTGCTGCTCTGACGAAAATTAATGGAATACAGCGCACACTGGCCCCGATTTAAATTTCTAAGCGAAATGAAATTGAAAAGAAAAAGAAAAAAAAATAAATAAACGCACGAGAGAGAGGATCGTTAGAAATTGCACAGCAGCTTTTACTCTTTACTTTCATCGCCACTCCAGCGTGTCAGCGTATTAATTGCATTTTTTTTTATAATTGCGAGTTTCGAAGAATGAAATTATTATTAAATGCATACACACACCGGCGCCAATCGACAGATATGTATATAGATATATCTTAATCAAATTACAAAAACAAATATGTGCATTATACAAACAACAATCGAGCAATCCCGTTACTTCAGCTTGTCTATATACGCATACGTGTGTTCAATGCGGATGCAAACGAGCGATATCGAGCATCGTTAAGCAAATAATCCGCGCAAACGTCAACAAAGCCACAAAGTTCGAGCTCGTGCAAAATATATAAATTGTCGTCCTTTCCCAGCATTACCGAGCAGCGGCAGACAGTGCGATTTAAAAAGCCCGAGGGAGCTCGGTGCACTGGGGGACGAGGGTCTGGGAGACAAACAGTCGCGAATTTCCGATGACACGCGGCACCCGTTTCATCCGGCTTCAAGACTCTTAAAGAGCTCTGCTTCTCCTGGTCCCTCACACTGAACAACGTGGAGAATCGTTTGCTAACACACATAGAGCGAGCGTGTCCGGCGAAACCTGTGAAATATTTCTTTTGGCCCGCTTCCAGGTGGCTTGCGCCGCCTCTTTAACTCCACACCACTGTCCGACTAGTCGTTCCTCAAACGAGGTGTCTTCGGTCACGCAAGATCGGCGCCGATATTACACTCTACGAATCGTTTACACGGCCAAAGTCACGTGCCCCCCCCCCACCAGTGCTCACAGCTCTTTCTCTGTGTACGGATGGGCAATATTGTCGTGGCCGAAGGGAAAAGGACGATGCGAGAGATTGCTTTGGCCATTTGGGTCAAACCCTCCTCGCGAGAGAGAGAGGGTTCGATTATTTAGACATTCAACAGTCCGCCTCGGCCGATATTGGCTTCGCCGGCCTGGGCCAATGCCAAATGCAAAAGACTCGTTATCCTGGCCATCCGTCCGACCCTTTCTACCCCTCCAGACACTCTATTTGCAAAGCTTCGACAAGCTGGAATAGAGGAACGCACTTGTTTTCCAGCAGCAGCAGCAGCGAGTGTGTGGGTACGTCGAGAGGTAAATATGAGGGATCCAGCCGCTCTCCCTCTCGTGAATTTAACATTCCACCGAGAGAAAGAGAGCCGGACTTTTGACTTTAATGAGATTTGCCGAATGATAATTCTGCGCAAAAAAAAAAGAGAACGCTCGACTCTGGCATTTCACGCGAGTTTATTCACTTTGGAACATCTGCCTCTCTCGCGCGCGCGCTCGCGGCCTTTTGGATTTTTAATTATCTCTCGGCGAATAAAAATTTTCACGTACTACATACCGTTGGCTCTTGAGTTGCGAGAGAGAGGCTTGCACGATCGTTCGGCGAGCTTTTATTTCGAGCTACGACCAAGTTTGCCCAGCGAAATAACGAAATTTCGCGAAAGTTTATTAATCGGCGTGAAAACAAACGCGTGTCTTGGATACGCCTCCCTCCACAAACGCTTGGCGCCGCTAAACGATCGAGCCTCCGGCGATCGAGCTTGCATAATACTTGGCATCGAGAGCCGAACGATCAACCGAGAGCTGCCGATAAATTTGTATTTTTAGTAAACAGCCGCGCGCGGCTTGGAAAGCAAATCGGCCGTTTACAAAACTAGGCTAAGCCGAGCGTAATTTTATATATACGTACGAGTAAAGCTATTATTTTTTGTTCATTCAAAAGCTCAAGCTTTATTGTATAACTACTTTGCGCACACGCACAGAGGGAGCAAATCGTTGCATAACCGAAAGGGCACGAAAAACGTAAGGGTGCAGTGTAGAGAGAAGAGAGGAGACGCGAGTATGAGCTTTTACAAACTTACTTTAATGAAATGCATTTCTCTCTCGTTCTCTCTTGGAATTTTAATTGCGAGCGCTCGCGCACCTAAATTTTGCCTCCCAATGAATTTCATCTCGAGAGCGACGTAAAAGTCACGCGTATACTTCCGAGAGCCGGCGGGAGAGTAAACAAAGTATTTCCGCATAGCCTCTGCGCTCTTGCCACTATATGTACGTACAGCGCTAACAATAAAGCCACTGTTTCTATTTCCCCGAGAGTAATTTTTAATTTCCATCCGCTAAACCAAGGCGTAGTCGATTTTTAGCCCCGCGGAAATTCGTTCGCTCCATATCTGCCAATGCGGTGCCATCGATTTACCTAAATAGCTATAGATTCAAAGCTCGAATATAAACGGCCGCCGACGCGGAAATAAAAATCGCGGCTTTTCGGGGACAGGAGTTAGCCTCTGTCGGCCGCATGTACGACAGCGGAAATCCATCGAGTGCAATTCGTTGTAATAGCGCTATGAATAATTTCAAAGTCAAGCCTTTGAAGCTTGTTGTGCAACAGAAGGCTCTTTATCTGCCCCCCACCCCTCCTCTCTCCGCCTACTCGTTCCTGGCCAGGAGAGCTCGGGGCCGGTATAGAGCGAGAGCGCGCGCCCATCAAGAGAGACTCTCGGCGCGTATAAAACTTTAACAGCCGAACAAAGTCTTCTTTAATTGATCTACTTGATGTGGATGTGTTCTAGCGTCGAATTGACAAGGTCGGACAGCGCTGCTGCTGCTGTTACTTAGTACTGCTGCTGCCTGTGTGTACGCGCTGCTCTAAGGCTTCGCTTTTCGATCGCAAGAGCCAGAGTGGGAGTCACTCGCTTTCAAGGAAAGCAATTTTTCTCTCCACCACCCGAGCTTTTCTATGCGTTCGTACCTATAGAGCCGCAAGCTCGGATGTCGGCGGGCAAACGGGGAATTAATTCAGCGAATAAAAGTTATAAGCGTCGGCGGCTAAATACGGCCGCGTTATTAATCGCCCGGTCGTTCGTGAAGTTTAACGAGAATATCCTCTGCGCACAGGTGCGCGCCGCGAGCTTACATAAAATCGAGTTAACGACGCGCCCGCTGCAAACTTTATGTCCGGCTATTCGCCATTGCCGCCGGCTCGAATTTTACGCAACGGGGATATTGGATACGTGTGTGCCTGGGCAACGGATCCCCCCCCCCCCCCCATACCACCCGCGCCTTTTTGGCAGGTAATTTAGCCGCGTTAAACCGTAATGTCCCTTGAAATATTCCGAATTTATATGCACGGCGAAATGCGCGGATTATCCGATACCTCTTGATTATTCGGGACTGGAAAGAAAAAAAAACGCGTAACAAAGTCAAAACCGAATATGAGAATCTCGTTATAACGCAATGCGATATTTCCGATTTACTAACCGCATTATACGCCGAGCGTAAATCAACGTTATGCGAATAAAGCTTGAAAAAAAAAAGGAAAAATTATGCCTACCAGCACGAATAGAGAACAATGCCTATGCACGTTATCTAAAAAAAATAATCAAACGCTCGGTGGCGGGCGCGCGGCTCGAGCGCGCGCAATCCGTCTTCAAAATCAATTGCACCACGCGCAGGTGTAGGTGATGCTCGCGGTGCAATTTTGCCCAATTAGAAAATTCAGCTCACACTCGTATAGGACAGAGAGTGGCCGAGCGATTTCCCCACTTATGATTTCCAGCAACACAACGTAACTACGAGCGTAAAGAAAAAGGAATAAAGAAAGAAAAAAGGGTATCGACGTCGATGGCATATCTAAATCGAACGAACGATTGCGTATGGCGCGTCACTTTCGGCGTTAGCCAAGTGTCAGGGGCTACGCACGTGCGCGTTTTTCAAGGATACATCGCGGCAGCTTGTCGTTTGTTTACACACGCATACACGCGTGTGTATGGAGTCATTACACTTTCGCAGCCAGGCAATGACTCACGCGTCGGCTGCTGCTGCTTAGCAATTCGATGCGCGCGCGACCAATTTTTTTTTCTTTCTCGTCTTCCCGCTATACCATTCTTTCATACGCGTATTCACGCTCGAGAGAGAGAGAGAGAGAGAGAGAGAGGCCGCATTGGCGTTAAGCTACTCTAGCTTCTACGGTACATTGCACTAAGCGCAAGCTAATTAACCAACGACGAAAGACTTACGTTCTCGATTGTAACTCTTAAAATGCAATGTTGCCCTCGTCAAAATTTTGCCAAAGTGCCGGGCACAGGAGCATAAAGACAGCAAGAGAGAGAGAGAGAGAGAGAGAGAGAGAGAGAGAGAGAGAGAGAGAAGAACGAGTAACCAAACGTTTATAAGAACTTTGGAAACAACAATTGGCCAGCAATCACTGGCGCTTGCACGTCCAACACCACTAAAACGAACTCTGTGCCGTCGGCCTTACGCAACCGCCTCTTCAGCCGCGGCCTTTAAAAGTCCTCGGCAACATCCACGAGCAATACCTAAGCGAGTACTAAATAACCGAAAAGAGAGAGAGGAAGGGAAAATAAGAGAAATAAAGAATCAACGAAACTAAGCAGTTATTAAAAAAGTCGCGATGGCTCACGACTCGTAGTTCGAGTAAAAAATCAGGGCTGTACGAAGGCGCGCGGGGCTGAGGAGGGGTGGGCGGGGAAAGAAGGCCGCGCGCCACTATTCGTGTGTATGTATATAATGGTACCAGCGTTGCTGCTGCTGCTGCCGGCCGGGCCGCGCGCCGCGAGAGACTCCCGTCGGCCGGCGCGAAGCTCCGAGAGGCTCTCTCTTACTTACTGCCCCTCCGTCCCCCCCCCGCCCCCGCGGCGTGCGTCACTATACAAACTGGCTTACGCTGATCTAATAAACAACGCCCCGAGGAGCAAGCGTCGCGTCGTATATACGACACAGCCCCCCACACACGTTCCTCTCTCGGGCCTTTCCGTGTGTGCCCCTCCCCCCCCCCTCTCCCTCTCTCTTGTGCATTGAGGAGCGCGGAAATATTTGCCGAGAGTCACCGGGCGCTCGCTATATACGTTATACATACTATGTAAGCGAGACTCGTCGATTTCCCTCGCTCTCGACGCTTTAAAGGCATAGCGAGAGAGGAAGAGGAGGGCTGAGAGATATAGGTAAAGTAGGCCCTCGAGTGAAATTAATTAGGCTTTGCCTGTCGATGGATGGGCCACGCGCGCGTTTATTAATAAAACACCCGGCGAGCGACACGCGTTGGGGAGAGCGAGGCGGCTGATTAGAATGGGCAGCGCGGAAGTAGATTGGTGCCGAGTACGTTGGGGCACGTATGTGTCGAGCGGCCGGTTGAATTATTTTCAAAGCGATCGTAATTGAGTTTTAAGAGAAAGAGCAAGAGAGAGAGAGAGAGAGGGAGAGTAAAGTGTGGCTATGGCAGGAGGAGGAGGGGTGTCGAGGAGGAGAATTAAGCCAAATTGAAGCGTGTCGGGAATTGGCTTGGCGCGCGATTTCTGCGCGGAAGACTCGGCTGTTGTCCCTCTCTCTCTCTCTCTCTCTCGCACTGTTCTTCCGCCGGTCGAATTCCAGCGGCGAAGTAGTATGTACCTGGGACTTAGCCTGATTTTCACTCGGCAAGTGCCCGCACTTGCCGAGTTTCGATGGTTTAAGCTTCTTACGGCCCAGCCTCTGCACCCGGGAAATGCGAGTTTCAGAAAGTTCAGCGATGCTTTTGCCCCCCCCCCTACCCTCGCCCGTGATTCTTTGACGACGTCTAGTGTACTCGCTTTTCGCTTGAAAATTTTTATGCATCTGGAGCGGCTGACTGCTTGAAATTTGTAGGGGCGCAAGGGGAATAGTTTGAATTCCGTTTAGAAGGGTTAATCATTTTCGAGAAAGATTTAGTTTTAAACTGTTGCGTTTTTTGTTAATAAATGTGCTCTGGCTATTGATTAAAACCTTACATTATGAGGTCTTCGTGTGTACGTGCAAACGCTGGCTTTAAATTTATTCAAACGTCGAAATAAGTGTTCTATTAAATCGTCGTAGAATTAATTGTATTCACGAGTCGTCGAGTTTATGCTTTTTTACGATTGCTGGAAATAAGGTTGTATACAGGTTGTTAAAAATACTAAAAATAAAAGGAGAAAAGAAAAGATGACTATTAGAGTACACACGGAATGTAGGTCGAGCATGGAATTACAAAATCACATTTGCACGAGGGCTCTTCCGTATATCCACACGGCTCGCCTATCGAGACACGAAAACGTACTTAACAACTTCCTCTTTTTTTTCCATTTTCATCAATAGAAAATATTAAATTTAATAATTGCACGAATAAAAAATCTCCCAAACCCTGTAGGAAATTTGATGGTGAAAAATGGTCAGGCGAATAGGAATGGCCAGAATCCCACCATATCGTTATAGTCAGTGCTCTATTAAATAAGTA
>JAPYYQ010002939.1:0-14460 GCA_030522585.1 Anagyrus pseudococci | reverse complement strand
GTCGTTCACCTATAAAAATTATGGTAGGAAACAAGGAGGTCCAAGATTACCGTTGGAACTACCATAATTTTTACCGAACCAGTCTCTCCGTGTATGAATATATATTTTAACAAAGAGAAAATAATGTAAATGGAAAAAAAAATATGCGTATAGGCGAGAGAAAAAGGCGAACTGACATAAAGCGAGGAATATAGCTCATTGAATATTTCATATAGGAAGTCTCGCAAAAGTCTGAGAGATGAATGTTTTATATTGCAGGCGATGTAGTCCTAAAGGACCTGCTCATAAAGGAGAGCGCGCTCGATATTCTGGACCTGCCGATAAAGCTGGACTATGGGCGCTTGGGCAAGCTGGTCCTCAAGATTCCCTTCAAGGACATGTGGAATGGCCAGATCGACGCGATCGTCGAGGAGCTGTTCGTGCTCGTCGTGCCGAGCAGCCAGGTCACCTACGACGCGGAGAAGGAGGCGAAGGCGCAGCTCGAAGCGAAACGCGCGGAGCTTGCAAGGGTCGAGCGTAGCAAGCAGCTTGCGGACATGAAAAGTAAGATTTTATTTTATTATGTGTAGAGCTAAATTATTTCATTTGGATTAAAATTGATGATTGTTTTTACAGATCAGGAGAAGGTGGACGATTCGATGATGGAGAAGCTAATCGCTAGGATGATCAAGAACATCCACGTTGAGATAAAGCGCATACACGTGCGCTACGAGGACCGAGTGACTTTCAAGGAACATCCCTTCTCCGTCGGCTTCACCTTAAATAGCTTTGCCCTGGAGAGTTGTGACAACAATTGGTCGGCTACTGGAAACCTTAAAGACATGTATGCCATTCAGCAGATCTTCAAGGCAAGTTTTTCAAAAATCAAGCTCCTGCAAGCTCGGCTTAATAATAACGAGTTTCATTTGATTGCAGCTCTGCACCATGGACGGTCTGGCGCTTTATTTGAATCCAACCCCGAAGCAATTCAGCACCGAGCCTCAGTCGGAGTATCTCAAAATTTTCTCCGAAAGCATAGCAACTGCAAGCTTTGTGCCTCCGGATTACCAGTACCGTAAGATTCAATGCTTGTTAATTCGTTTGCTCTTTTGCTTGGGAATAATTTTTTAATAACGATCAATTTTTCAGTATTGGGTCCGATAAACGTGAACGCTCGCCTTAAGCTCAATCCGAAACCGGAAACCGATGGCAGTAACTACACGATACCAAAGCTTTTTCTCGATTTAGAGATGCAAAAGCTGCGTATAGGATTAACGAAACGCCAATACCAGACCCTTATGCAGATGGGAGAAGGTCTTGAGTATGCGAGAAACGCGGCACCGTACAGAAAGTACCGACCCAACCTCAACTCCTATCGCGGACACTTTAAGGAATGGTGAGTTTCTAAAATTGAAAAATTAGTTCCAGGGCTAAAATGTCAACATTACAGGTGGCATTTTGCTTACACTTGTATCCTGGAGGAACACGTGCGACGGGCGCGACGTAATTGGGATTGGACCCACATGAAATGTCACAGGGACACTTGTCGAGAGTACGCCCAGGTCTATCAAAAAAAGCTTACCGCTAAGCGGCTCACACCGGAAATTGAGCAGCAACTTGCGGAACACGAGCATAAGCTTGATATTTTCAATCTCGTCATTATCCGACAACAGATCGAGATGGAGGTAAAATTTATAATCCGAACTAACTTATATTAGCAACTAAATACCATCATTTTATCGATAATCTACTTGTTTATTTATTTTTTGTAGGTTGAAAAATTAGCAGAAAAGGAGAAAGAAATGAAAGCCAAACGCGGATGGTTTGGATTTCTCTGGGGATCCCCTCAGCAAGAGGAAGTGCAGGAATTGAATACTGCCGCTGCTATCAGTACGTTGACCGTATATCTTACTTTGAACAGTAAATAATAAACTGTGAAACAAATATTTACTTTCTTGTTGTTTTAGTGAGGAAATTCGAAGAAGCAATGACAGCAGATGAAAAGGCAAAGCTTTATAGAGCTATAGATTATCAAGAAAACAGCGCTCCAACCTATTATCCAGAAACGTATGAAATGATTGATATGAGTTTCTTTTTGCATGGTCTTCAAATTTTATTGCTGGATACAGACAAAAGCGATCCAGAAGTGTTGGATTTGCAGTTCAATGGAGTAAAAGCTGGATTTAAGTCCAGACCATCGGCTAATGCTATCTCGTTCGTATTCAAGCTAAATCATTTTTAATAATTACATTTTTCAAAGGAAATTATTAAAAATATTCAATTATTTTACAGAGTAACAGCGTCTATAGGCGATTTAAAGTTGCTTGGTGTCAAACAAAAAGAAAAAGTGCCTTCGGTAATAAGTTCAGAAAAAGGCATTGGTTCAGAGAACGAGCTGTTTTTTGTCTCGTTCGAAACGAATCCACTCGATAAACTTTGCGGTCAGCGAGTCATTGTTAAATCCAATTCGGTACATGTGGTATACGATGCTCAAACTATCATCGAGCTTATTAGAATGTTCAAAGTACAAAATCCATCTACCTTAACACAGTAAGTTGTGAATTAAAAGTATAAATACTTTTCTTTCAACTGACACGACTGAAGCCAAACTCTTTCAATTCAACAGGTTGCAAGAGGCTGCTGCAGCAAAACTCGACAGCCTTAAAGAAGCATCTGCGCTAGGCTTGGAATACGCAATCCAAAAGCATGAAGTTTTAGATATTCAGGTGGATCTTGAGGCTCCACAATTGATCGTGCCCTATGGTGGTTTTTACACTGGCAACGAATCGCTGCTAGTCATTAATCTTGGTAGTCTGAAAATGCGCTCTCTCGAAAAACCGAAAGACACGGATTCTCAACTAAGTGTAAAGACTCTTGTCAGTATGGGCAAGACTGAGGAAGACATTCTTGCTTATCTTCGTCAACATAGCTATGATAAATTTGTGTTAAAAATAGTGAATGTCCAAGTAAGTTAAATATATTATAAAAGTTATTTTTAGTCAACAAAAACAATATAATTTTTTTTTCTTTTTAATAGGCTCTTATTACTTTGGCCAATGAAGACTGGAGAAATGCTTTGAGCAATAAAATTAGCCCAATTAAAATTCTGCAACCAACGTCCTTAGAAGTGGAGTTTCATAAATGTCTCATTACAGACGATCCTTTATTGCCTAAAACTAGACTTATAGGCCAGTTACCTTCTGTTGCAATAAATATAACAGGTATTTTTTTCTTTTCTTTGTAATTTGTTTATTAATGGGCTCAAACATTTTTTTTGTATTTTGCCTAGAAACGCGCTTACTTGAAGGACTTGCAATTGCACAAAGTATCCCGGTGCCACAAGAAGAAGAACCATCAGAACTAGCTCGAGTTTCATTAGTATGTGAATTTTTAAAACAGTTATAACTTTATATATGTCTATAAACTTATTGTTTTAAATGATTTTATCATTCTAGTCCAAGTCAACGTCTCAGTTGTCATTATTCAGAGAATTGACAGCTATTCCAACAATGATGGAGAAAAAGCAACAAGAAGAAAAAATTCAAAGTACTATGAAACAAACGACTGACTTAGAAGCTAAATTTGTCATGAAAGGTAACAAAATATTTATAAATTTATGATTTTTATTCATCTTAATAAAATAAAATTTCTTTACAGAATTTATACTAACGATATCGAAGCAAGAAATAGAAGCAGTAACATCGCCGTTCTTCAGATTTGAGCTTTTACAACTCGAGGCCGAATTAATGCAAAGAACGTTTAATCAAGAAATTAATCTACGGTTGGGAGGCGTACAAGTTAAGCAGCATCATAAAGATGAAGAAATTTTCATGATTAACACTCCAATGTCTTCTGGGAGTGAACAGTATCTTATAGTTATTCAATTTATTAATGTAAACAATATTTTCTTAGCAATATATTTCAATTTGTAATATAAGTTTAACTAAAAAGCGTGTCTTTTAGATGGATAAACGTTCACCCGAATTCACAAGAAGAGGTTCTGTTGTAAATTTATTACAATTAGAATTCACGACATTAGATGTTATACTTCATCAAGAAGCGTTAATAAACGTTCTTCAATTTTTGTCAAATATTCAGGTAATTCTATCACATAATTAAATTTTAAAAACTTTGTAAAATTAGATTCCTTTTATTAAACGGAAAATAAAAAAATTTTCAGGATAATATTACGTCAGTAACTGCTACATTAAACGAACAGAAAAAGGAACAGAGGGTTAGTAGAGTCGGCCATTTGACGACAATACAGGAAGATACTTCAGTGTTCATTAAAGAACAAATTCAGAAGCAAAGAGTAAAACCTAGTAAGTTCATTCACATTAACTCTCATTTCATTCTTATTTGGATCAACGTTAATTTAATAATCATTTCACAGCTCGAAAAAAAGTGCACGTTGAAATAACTGATTTAAAAGTGACAGCTAAAATTGATAGAATTAGTTTGAAAATGATGAATGAGCTTAGAGACATTGGAGCGTTCTACATTAAAGGCCTTGCTGCTGGTTACGTTATGAAAGCGTCACACTCAAAGGCGAATGTACACTTAAGTTCTATCAGTATCAAAGACTTGAATGCAAAGTCTATTTATAGAAACGTATGAATTTAACTATTAGTTTTTTAAAAAATTCTTAAAAGCTTTTTTAAATGTAATTTATGTAATTCAATTTGCAGATTATATCAGTCGAAGGCTCGGAATCGTTACAAATTGAAGCAATAATGAATAATCTTACGTCGGATGATGTAGATAAAAATAATATGTCTATTAAAGTTACTATGGGATGCCATAGAGTTGTTTTTCTAAATGCTTTTGTTACGTCAGTCATGGTAAAGACAGCATTTAATTGGCTATTTTATTTGCATTAGAGCTATAAGAATAAAAATAATTATTTTTTAGAACTTTTTAAACAACTTCCAAGATGCTCAAGAAGCTATTGCGGAAGCATCAGCGGCAGCTGCCGAAGCTGCTAAAACTAACATCAAGGATGTGCATGAAAGAGCAACTCGTATCGAGTTATCCGTCAATTTAAAAGTATAATAATTTAAAAACTTCTTCTCATTTTCTCTTTAAGGAATTTTCTCACTGTTTACGTATTTGTAATAGGCTCCCGTTGTCTACGTACCGATGAATTCCAAAAGTGAACACTGCCTCATGCTGGACATGGGTAATCTCACCGTGAGTAACGATCTTAAACGAATCAAAACTAACACACCGAGTGGCGAGTATCCCATTCTGGACGAGATGAATGTCGAACTACAAAATCTCAAATTATCAAGGTAAAACAATCGAAATTTTCCGTTAATCTGGTTTACTTAAAACCTCCTTACGCTTACAGGGTGCGCGTGAACAAAGAGAACTTTGTAGCAGAAAATGAGGTGGTTCTTCTACAGCCAGTAAGCGTAGTGCTGCAAATTAAACGCAATCTGTCTGCTGCTTGGTTCCGGGACGTCCCAGACATCGAGATGTCAGGCCGTATGAAACGTATTGAAGTTTTGTTAAACCACGAAGACTACTCAACGATTATGGCGACGCTTGATGAGAATCTTGGGGAGTCAGTGGAGGATGGCACAATGGCCCAAACCACTGTGCATCCCGGAAAACGGCCGCTCTCTGAAGAGATTGGTAGAACTTCCTGTGAGTGTACTATATTACAAAATTAAGTTGCAGAATGAGCCAGAGAAAATTAAAAACTGATAAACATTATATTATTTGCAGTTAAAGCAGACGTAGAAGTCGTGAAGGAGACCAGCCACTTCGACTTGCAGGAATCGCGGCAGGCGCAGACGACTATAAAGTTCGAATTTATCATGGACAGTCTCGTGATCGAATTATTCACCGGGGGCTCGCGAATGGTAAACGAAGCATTTGCACCAGCAACGACAACCAATTAAATTTCAACCTATACTCAATGTTTTTCTTTTTTTTTTATCTAGTTGCGAACACAAAACTCACCGCTGCACCTACCGCAAAACAGCTTAGCAAAGTTTGGTCTGACGTATCTGGCGGTGAAAGGCCGCATGTTTGCAGACGGCCTGCTGGCTACGTCGATTCTCCTTATGAACTGCACGCTCGATGACACGAGACCAAGCCGGCAAGGCTCTCTCGTGCGTATCATGGAGCGAACCAGTGAGGTGCCTGTGCCCGAGAGTATCAGCGAAAAGGATTCTAAGCCTGTGCGTAGCATGCTTGATGTAACCGTACGCAAGGAGGCTAACGACATGTTTGGTGAGGCTTTGTTATATTTGGCATTTATCTGTGTTGTTTGTCAGATTTTTATTCTCGTCATTTACAGTCGACGTTCGAGTCTTCTCGTTCAGTACGATTATTTCGCTTGACTATCTTATGAAGATCAAGGACTTCTTCGACACTCAAACCACTGCGCAAGTTACGCAAAAAACTTCTCAACCTGAGACAACGTTGAAGAAGAAACCTAGTCAAACTGCCCCACCACCACCTGCAGCCGATATGACTATGACCATAAATTTGCATATAGAGAAGCCCGATATTATTTTGCTTGAGGATATGGACAACATTGATTCGAAATGTATCATTTTGAATGTAAGCTTCAATAGAATTGATTTTATTAGTTTAGTTTTTATAATTAAATTTAATGAAAAATATTAACTTATGTTTGTAGACCGAATTACTTATGAAATTAAGAATGACGGGCGAACATCAAGTTATCACAGGCTCGATCAAGGATCTCTCGATTCTAACAGGAATTTATAATCCCGTGAAAAGAGCCAATTCGATATACCAAGTTAGTATGAATTTTAAGTTTTTTTTTTACTAATAATAAAGTATTGTTAATGATTATTCCTTTCAGGTACTACGACCAACATGCATTAGTGTCGCCGGTTCAACTCCAGAAGGCAAAGGCTTACACGTTGACGTTTGCAGCACAGATATTCACATTTCCGTTTCACCAAGTGTAATAGACATTCTGAATCGAGTTTTGCAAACTGTCATTAAAAAAGAGGAAGAAGGAGACGAAGTTAAAAAACTGGAACCAAAACATGAAGGTCTTTGGATAGTTACGCCTTTCAAAGAAACGGATTATTGGTTTCTCAAAACTGGTATGTTCTTAAAAAGGCATTAAAAAATAAAAAATTCAAGTACTACATTTTGTTTAAATTCTCACAGAAATTGGAACGGAAGCGCAAGAAGGTCTTGAATTTTCGGACGATGAGGATAATGCAGTACCTGCGTACAAACCTGAATTAGCTATTGTCTCAGCTCCTACTATTTTACTAACATTAGAAGCTGGTGTGGGTAACAAGACTTTACCAATGCTACTGTTGCATCTAGGTTTTCAAAGCAACGTCAATGATTGGAGCACTAATACAGTAATGCAATGTTTTACAGCAAAAACTTAATGCTTAGTATTTGTTTCTTAATGTTAATTTCATTTATAGATGAGTATTGATTCAACAATGTCTATGGTCATGGCGTACTACAATAGTAGGTTGGCTTTGTGGGAACCTTTAATCGAACCTATGGAAGCGATGCAAAATGGAAAACGTATATCAACTCCGTGGGAATTGAAAACTAAGGTAAAGCTAGTCTACTGTTTTGTATTGAAACTACACTAATTCTGTTAAACATAAAAACGTATAAAATGCAATTTATTTTGTAGATACAATTTAATGATCCTTCTGTAGACACTGCCGTAACCGCACTGGGTAGTACAGTAGTCGATACTGATTTGGATGAAATACAACAAAAATCAAGAATGTCAATTGAAGTCTTGTCTTCTGTAAGAAATGATTTTAAAAACCAATAAATTTAACTTCAGGTATAAAATTATAAAGAAATTTATATTTGTAGGAAAACTTAGAAGTTACCGTAACCAAAACATGTTTGGATGTGCTCAAACAGCTTGGAAATGCCTTTTCAAATGCAATGGAAGTTGAAAATAAGACGTCTACCAAGAAAATAGCTCCTTACATATTGAAAAATGAGACTGGATTACCCATGACCTTAGATTTAGAAAATAGTCATTTCAAGGCAAAAATTATTATTTTTTGAGAATTACAAAATTAATTAAACATTAAAAATTTTCTTATATTTATTATTTTTCAATTTATCATTGTAGGTTGCCGAAGATGAAACTATTGAGTCTGTCAATAAAAATCAGACGTATTCTGAAGTCATTTTAGAATCTGGTGCGTCGGTTATGCTAGCGTCTAAAGTGAAAATGGAGATTCATTTGTTAGATCAATTGAAGGCCGATACAGTGAAGGATAGGAAAGCAAATAAATTTGTCATATCGGTATTTTAATTTTTTCACATATTAATATTGCAACATCGTCGTTATCATTTCCAATATTTGTAATATAATTTTCGTTTAACAGTTTAAAGACATTGGTGGAAAATTGGAAATACCCATTCTGAGAGCTGACAAACGGTTCTTCTCATTAAAATATAGAAAAGAAGGTTCAGAAGAGTGGGGCATCATTTCAGACGTTGTAGTTGAAGACGGTAGCACTATAGTTACCTTACGAAGTGTTTTACAGGTAAATAATTAACTTAAAAAGAGAACTTTAAAAAGGATAGGTTGTAAAGTTAAGATTTTCACTTAGGTACACAATCACTTTTGCGAGCCAGTAGCAGTTTATTACATGACTAAACGCGGTAACGAGGTCGAAAAAGTTGGCACCGTACTTCCTGATGAAAAATTAAACCTACCATTAGATGCTGTGTATACACCAACAAATATATACTGGTTGTTTTTTAGTATTGAAGGGTAATTACAGAATTAAATAGCATTTTGAAAACTCCTTAAATTATTAAATATTTCAACATTAACTTTATTTTTTCAATTTCAGATACATGGTATCTATCGAGCCGTTTATATGGAAAGATCTTCAAAAAACCGTATCCATGACCAAACTCCTGAAATGCGAAACTCGTTCGAAAATGGAATCCATTGAGCCTTTTTACATCCAAGTAAGAGCTTTAGAATAAAAAAGAAAGATGAAACACAACCATCAAAACATAATCATAGTGTCTGAAAAATTAAAGACACTTTAATTTTGTCACTTCTCAAACGATGCTAAAAGCAAACTTCACAAGCACACAAGTAAAAAGAAAGCCAAACTAATTCATAAGCTCTCTAGTCCAGCAGACACATTTAGCGAAAGAGTAAAGCAAATAACACACATCACCCTCATCTTCCTAATCTCATAAAACTGTAATCTGATGAAAAGAAAGGCCTTGACAGCGCACGTGCGTGCTTCCACTTTTTAGACTCTATACGCGGTACTCGTCGTCGCGAGTATCCTCTTTAGCAGCGAGACTCTCGGTCTGCTACTAAGCGTGGCTGAGCGGCGCTTTGCCGGGCGTCTGCTGAGCCGCTGGGCCCTCGGCGACTGGCAGGCTCGGAACGCCGCCAGTGAACCGGTCCTCGCGCGAAAGCCAGGATTGCCGATTCAGGTACTCGCCGCCTGACGAGCAAATCCTCCTCTCTCGATGTCAACAATTTGTTCATTTCTTTCCTCACGCATTTTCTTATATATATTTCTTATCATTATTATGATTTTTATTTTTTTTTTATTATTCGTAGAGAATGTGTACTTTATTTTGATCTACTGCTGCTGCTATTGCTGCTACTTTAATTCAATTTTTCAACTTTCATTGTTTCCTTCTTTATTTCCCTTTCTTTTCGTTCTTTTTTTGGTTGTTTAAAGAGTCTCTGGACTAAGTTTAGATGGCCGAGTCTCGACTTTTTCCACTAGAGTAGAACATTAGGAAGAATTTAATGTGCCATGTACAAGAGCTTTAACTGTTCTCTCGTACCGATATTATATATTCTAACAGACGTCGGGCAGTCCTTCCCCGAACATCCACACACGCACAGTTTCAACATATAATATTGGCAGGACGAGGAGGGCTGGAGCCGGCAAATTTAACGGACACTTAACAACACTTTTGTTCCAGGCCGTCGGAGAAATCGAGCAGGTGTACTTTGAGAATACGTCGAGGCACACTATGGCCAGCACGATTTACAACGTCCATCTCTACCCGTCCATCTATTTGAAGAATTTCCTGCCGATTGACATCGTTATTTGTTTACCGGGTAGCACTCAGGAACGGCGAGTCGAGGCCAGCACGACTCTGCAGATGCCTACGATCGATCCCAACCGATCGAGCTTCGTTATCAAGGTATCCTTTTCGTAGCAAATCAGCTTCTATGCGCTTTTATGATTGAGCAATGATTTATTATTGACATTACCTTTCAGTTACCTCAATACCTCGAGAAAGATTGGTCCTGCAAGGTTGAACTAACGCAAGACCCACCCGAATTCTCGGTCTGGTCGTTTGAGTCTTTTGACAGCGCCCAGAAGGTTATCATGGATCTTGGCATGCACACCTCCTACAAACACGGCTCCATCATAATGGCTCTCTACTGTCCCTTCTGGATGCTCAACAAGACTGGACTCATGCTCTCTTATCGAGTAACTACTTTTTTTCTAGTCATCTTGTTTTTTTTCCTTTTTTTTAAAAAAAATACATTTTACCATTTGGACTCGCATATATCATTTATTGATTATTGTTATTTTGGTTTTAACTTATCATTTGAATAATCAAGGTATTTGAAACGACAAAATTGCGTTAAGACTATTGATATCCGAATAGTTTTGAAGACAACAATATTCAAAGTCTGTTTTTCTATTGAAATAACAGTAATTATGTTTAATTTATAAGACATCGATTTTATTCCGAGTATTTGAAAAATGAAATTCGTGCTTACACTTTTTAATGTGCTTTTACCCACGACATCAAACTTGTCCTTGTAATGTGATAAGATTTAATCTGAAAATTCAACGAGAATTTCATTAGAGTATAAAAAAAAAATTAAGAGGCAGGTTAAAATGGTTTTCTTTTTTTTCTGACGTTATCATTTTATTTTCAGATTATTAAATTTGGCTTAATGCGTTAATCATCGTAAACTAACGCCACTGTTTTTTTATCCTTTAGTGCGTCCGTCTATTCGCATTGTAAATCCTGAAACACTTACACAAATTTCAATTGTTTTCCAGAAATCAAGTAAAGGTGGCAAAGAGCATTCAAGCCCGATCAAGGTAGAGACAAACAAAAAACTGCCATAATTCTAAAGTGATACTGTTTCTGTGTGCTTCTCTGTAGGATATAGGTTCTAGAATCAATGATGATGATGATTACCTATTTTTTATTCTTTTCTCTTTTTTCTTCAATTTAATATATTCATTTTTTGAATAGTTATACATCAAACCTATTGATGTATTAGTATGCATAACATAATTTAGTTTAAAGTTCTTCATACTCTCAAAATGTACATCGTATTGGAAAATTTATTTGAATGCTAAATTGAATCTGTTGATGTATAACTTTTTCAAGTATGTTACTATTTTATATTTTAATATGCTGTTTGAATTTAATTTACTACACGCGCTTAATCACTCAGTTAATGTTTAATTTTAAATGGTTAACACAAAGTGTCTTTAATTACGAAAACGTACTTACTATTTCTTACGATTAATTTTAAAAATCTGAAAAATTAGGATTGGGGCTCTGTGTAAATAATTTTGAGGGATATATCATATTCTACATTTTATTAAAATTTCCATTTTTTTTCATTGTAGAAAGATGTTTGTTAAATATATATTGCTGTTTCTAATTGTTCTTATGATTATCGTGAAATTGTACTCTTTATATAGCACACAGTTAACACTTTCTTAAAGTTTTACATTCAACTAACAATTATACATTAAAACAATAAATTTTAATTGAAAACGCGTAATTAAGGACTCTGAACGGTTTAAAATTCAATGAAAACAAAATTCAATTTATTTTATCGACATACGAAAATGATATAAAATCACAGCATTTTTTTCAATTGTTTATAGTTTAGTTATTTTGACGCTTGAGACACACAATTTGCTAAATTTTCTATAATTTCGCTGAGCTCTCAAATTTTGATTAATCAAAAAATAAAAAAAAGATAAAAGAAACTTAGCTTGCACAACGTTAAAAAATTTAAAAAAAAAAAAAGAAAATACACAAACACCTAAACGAAATGTCTTTCAGAAGCTTTTCTGTATGAAAACCGGCCGACGGCGCAGACGACGTGGAAAGAAGAAGGTGCCCCTCGGTGACTTTGACACCATCTTTTTTTTCATCCGTTTATCGTATCATCGATCCGCTGGTGGAAATCGACGCTCAAACTCTCACGCTACGCTCTCGAATTGACATTACACATTTTCGTTAAAAGTAACAACAAACAAAAGCAAAAACAAACAAAAAAAAGCGCAAACACGCGCGAATAAGCGAAGGTAAAGAAAGCTCAGCTCGATTTCCACCATGGCTTGATTCGCTAACGAGTGCGCCTCCAAAAGGAGTCGATTGTTGTCGACGGGAGGAAAACGGCAGGCTGGTGCTGTGTCTATGTGTACACCTATATTTGCACACGTTTATATGCATATAAATATATAAATATATACACGTATGTGGATATACGAGTACACATGTGGATATACTAACGGTGTCGGAGAAGCTGCCCGTGCCAGTAGAGATTTGCCGTTTGCTTAATACGCGCCAGCCTCTCTCTCTCTCTCTCTCTCTCAAAAGTAGCAACGTGGCAGCTTTTCGCGTCGTTTGCGGTGCAAACATGTCCCCCTGTTCGACGCCAGGATTCTATGTGTTCGCATGCCTCCTTACTCTCTCTACCTCCACAGCCCCCGATTACCCCCCATTTCTCTGTCTCTCGATCGTGCATGATGCTTTATCGATGTCTGCTCATGTGCAAACTTGTCTTAGGCTTCTTACTTATACTTTAGATACTTTTGCGTCTGTACTTATACGTACGTAATTGCGCCGACTGGGCGAACGTGTTTATAATAATAGTAGACACTTTATTATATATACAACTGGTGAACGAAGTTTTACACATATATGGGCTGTTGTTTAATCAAAAAGATTATGCCAAAAGTTGTCTAGTGCTGCTTAAGTTTTTCATTTTTTTTCCTTTTATACCAAAGAATGATGTTTACATATTTTACATATTCGTTTGATTTTATCGTTATGAATCTATAAAGTGCCAAAGCTTTTTTTTATTTTTCTAGACCATAATTATATATAATAGCTGTAATTGTATATATAAACAAAATCGCACGAGTTAAACTGACGTTTACGTTTAACTCGTGAGATGGATTACGAGTATACCTAGTTCTTCTAACTTAATGTGTAATACATGTTCATAAACCAAAAAGTCACTGTGCTTGGTCACCCTCACGACTAACAAAAAACGTCATTGCTCAAAAAAAACGCCAACAACAAAAACAAAAAAAAATGAAACGACGGAATATCGTTTTGTTATACCCATCATAGCGAATATTCCATTGAAATCAGTGGTGGAAGTTGATAAAAAAAAAAAATCTAAAAAGTGAAAAAAGCTACGAAAAAAAACAATTGTAAAAATGTAATAAAAATACGACACGAATAAGGCTTAATTAACAAAGAACAATCATGTCCGAGGTGATCGGGGAGACCGAGCGACGAGCTCTGACAATACGCGTACATTGCTGATTACAGACTTCAGAGGATCACCTTAACGTCCTTTACCATCCGGAGACATTTAAGGGCCCGATACTCTTCTCCTTCCGCTCGAAGGTCTTTTTCGGCAAGAAAAAGGCCATGGTGAGGGTGGAGGACGGCGAGTGGTCCGACAAGTTCTCCATCGACGTGGCCGGCAGCAAAGGCGTCGTTGTTTGCAAGTACAACAACAAGGTCTACCAGGTATAGGAATACACGTCCATAGCTCTAATTACAAACAGAATTCACTTCTCTCATTGTGTCTTCTTTATCGATTTACAGATCGGCGTGCACAACCAGCTGACCTACAACTCCCTCACTAAGCAGATCACCTTCACCCCGTACTACGTGCTCATCAACGACGCTGATTTCCTGATCGAGTGCCAGGAGGCAGATCGCCCGGCTGATCCGCTGATCAAGGTGCCACCAGGCGAGTGCACCGCTCTCTGGCCACATTCGCGACTCGAGGAGAAGACCCTCAAGGCCAAGGTCGCTGGACATCCCGAGAAGACTGCCGCGTTCATATACACGTCTGTTCACAGTACCTTACTTAAGCTTGATAATAAGGTGAGCTTCTTTTGCTTTCTTATTCTTTTTGTTCAGCAGTATTGATAACCATTTTCTTTTTTTAGTACGGAGGTATCAACGTCGATGTTCAGATTAATGAAGGTGGCGTTTATATATCACTCTCTGCTTACACTCACGGTAATGCGCCGGCGCTCATTGTCAATCATACGCCTTTCTCGATTAATCTTTGGGAAAAGGGATCTATGAACACAAGGTAGTAATTTTTTTATTCTTTTTGCTTTCTCAAAGAGAAAGCTTTGTAACGGTGAAAATTTTCGATTCCGTAATTTTGCGTTTTCTCGACGTTTTGAAGGTTTTTAATTACGA
>JAPYYQ010002938.1:0-23475 GCA_030522585.1 Anagyrus pseudococci | reverse complement strand
ACGTCATAAGACAAGTATATACTTTCGTTATTATAAATTATAGTAATTTTTGCTAGAATTAAAATAATTTTTACTGAGCGATTTTTCTCAGTGTATAATTAGATTTTGACGACAATTCACGGCTACAAAATACAATAAATTTAAATAGAATTCCGAGTCAAAGATGAGCACGTAGAAACGGAGCTCATCTCAATGTTCTAAGAGATATTTTAAAAAAAAGCTTAAACATACGGATAATCAAATTTTTAGCATGTGTACTTACATCGTGCCTCTTTACTTTCGACGATCCTTATCAATTTTCAATGAGCGCTTGGTTTTCTACAACACGAAATAAATATATTATTTTCACAGTTTTATTTTCATCTTCTCTTTTTAATTGTTTTGTAATAACAGTTATATAAATCTGTTTCGCAAATTTACAAAAATAGAATGATTTCTATCATGGATATAGCATTGAATTTATGAAGAAATTATATAAATTAAATTAGGCCAACTATATCCATAAAAAGCTGGCCAGTTAAAAATTATTAATACTAATTAGATATTTATCAGAAATCAATTTTACTATAAATATTATTAACTATAGTTGTATCTCTAATACATAAAACATAAAGAGTCTAATTATTATTGAATCGGCAATCAATATCTATTATAAGGTATTGTCAAAAGCTCACAATCCAATAAAGTCTCTACGTTTGTTATGCAAATTTATAAATGTTATAAAATAAATGTGGCCTGCAGCCAAGGATACTTGAATCATAAAATTAAATACGCCATTGTCGTGTACAATAAATCAAAAAAAGTATAACTTGTACAAGTTGATAAATGATTGCAGGTATAGAGTAAAATAAAGAATAGGAAAAAAAACCTCAAGTTGTATTTGCTCGAAGAGAGGATTTTACGTAAGAAGGAATATCTATTTGAAGCAAAGGCATTAAAGCAAGCGTTACGCAACTTGCCGCCCGAGGAAATATAAATTTGGTGGGTAGAAGGAGAAATTAAGCGCCGGTAACTTTGTCCCGGAGCGCCAATTAGGCTTTTTCTCGGCTGGTAATTACGCTGACATTGAAGCCGTGGAAAGTCAAGAAATCACGGGGAATAAGTTGCGCGTGCGGGAGAGCGCGCGAGCCGAGGAACGTGAAAAGGGAAATAAAAAGAAAAAAGCACGCGGGCTGCAGCCGCATTGTGATCGCAGACTCTCTCTCTCTCACTCGGCGTCGTTTTTGCAAGCCCCAGGGGCACGCGAGAAAGGGGAAAGCGCGCGCAGCCTGCCAAAAAAAGGCGTCACAGAACAAGAGACGGAGAGAAAACTGAATCTCCGCTGGCGAATCTTCCTGCTGCTGATTTCCGCAAGCCCTGAGATGCAAGAAAGGGCCAACAAAGCTGCTGCTGCTGCTATTTCTACCGGCGGCTTTCACTAGCCGGATTTTCGCGGCATTCCTCTGGCAGGGTAGTCGGGGGCCGCGGTATATCGTTGCAGGGGCACCTGTATCTGCGGGGCTAAACCTCGCAAGCGACAGCATTGGCCGATTTACGAGCGAGCGAGCGGCAGCGGGCAGGCGCAGAGGCGCGAGAGTGGCGGAAAGCGCTCGTGGAATTCCGCGCGGGCCGCGTGGCCCCTCCGCCGAGCTCTCGCGAGCGCATTCTTCGCTTATGAGATTTCTCGCAGGGTAAGTCGAGCGAGCTAGCAGGCCGAGGGACAGGAGGCTCGAGCGAGAGGAGTGTTGCACGTACGAGAGTCCTACTCTTGCTACCGCTCTGAAGTGCCGCATTCGATCTGCCGTTTTTTATGACCTTTGGCCCACGCCGGCTCTGCTACTTTGCCCGAGACTCCTCTTTCTCCTTTGCCGTTTGCCCAGCAGCTAGCGCTCTAGCATTCCTTTATTACGCTGATGGCGCAGGCGAAAATTCGCCAAGCCAAGACCCGCGCGATTACGAAATGCTTTTCCAACTAGGGCAAGGCAAAAAAGGAAAACTCACCCGGGATTTTTATCGTTGCACGCCTGCACCTGTGCATTTAGGCAAGCTGCACCATCCGGGGACTCTTTATCCAAGGCATCCACTGACATTTCATTTCACAAGTCCTCGTATCTTCGAGGATACCTTGAGCAACTACGCGATACCAACTGCACACTTCCTTTTCGTGTTTTTTCATTTTTTCAAGATTGTATACATTCAGAAAAGGTGTGTGCGCGTGTGCGTGTGTGTGTTTGTGTGTGTGAGAGAGAGAGAGATCGTAAACGCTTGTGGATTGCTCACTGTTTACATCTGTAAAAAACAACGTTTTTCTGACTTTTTTCAGGGAGGTTTCCGACTCCAGATCTTAGATGCCTTGGACAGGCCTCTAGTGGACCTTACACCCGTAACGAAACAAAGCGAGTTTATCGACACTGACGCAACGTGAGTTATACATGTATTTTACGTCTTAATGCCGCGCTTGGAACAAGTATTTTTCTTACTTATTTGTTTTCTGCTATCTTCGGATAATTTACGAGCAGTGCGCAAAGCTACCTGGTAGAGCTACCGGTTAACTTCACCTGTACCGACTGTACCATCAGATTACTTCGAGAAGCCGACGAATGGGGCTCCTCGTACAGGTTCTGGTCCTGCGCGGATGTTGATGTAAGTTCCAACTAAAATAAAATATAAAAGTCCCTTGATTAATCGTTTACAAAGATATCAGTTTTATTTGCAAAAAATATTTCTTAAGCAGATTATTATTATAATTATTATTATTATTATCATCACCGAGTTCACATAATTTTTTCGTGGCTTTTTAAACATTTTAATGTCTTAAAGGATTATGAAACTTGTACTTTTATAATAATCCTGCATGCATAATATATTACTCAATTAATGTAAAGTTGATTACTCAATGTCACAGCAATTATAACTAATTTAAATATTTTATAAATAAGCTTGTTAAAATAATCAAGTACCGATCAGACCAAACGAAAATATTACATAAAAATATCAGCAAACAATATTGTAGAAATAAATTATATAATTTCGCAAGTTTAAACAATGTGTTTTTATGTCAATGGCAATATCACAGATCGTTGAAAAGAAGTCGTACAGAGAGGACTGTAGCGGTCACGGTCGATCGGTATTGGGCCGTTGCAGATGCGACCGATTTTATCACGGGCCGAGGTGTCAGTACCGAGAGGAGTGCCTCGACGACTCGGACTGCGGCACTCAAGGCGCCTGCATCGACAATGGTGGCACGACTCCGCCGACTAAGCACTGCTATTGCAACATCGGCTGGTTCGGTCCCGGATGCTCAAAACGTGAGTTCATCCAGGCATGAGTGTTAAACAAACAATGCGCTCACAGATTTCTCTCTATCTCTCTCACGATATCTGTCTGCCTACTAACTTCTCTCCTGCTGCTCAATGGGGAAAACAATTGAAGAATCAAAGGTAATCGAGTGAATCCGGTACGCTGTAATTTTCAGGCTCAGTCATGAAGAGCATCGACCTCGACCTTCAGTCATACACGATGAAGCGTTTCTCCGAGGATTTCACCTTCTACTGGCGTATCCTGAAGGACTCGAAGGAATTCGAGGGTGTGGCCGTGGTGAACGGCAGCAGCTGGGTCGGCGTCGGCTGGCGTCCGAGCAGCCTGACTTCGGCCTGCCGAGCACTCCCGGAGATCCGAGAGCGTGGCAAGAAGCCCGAGCCACTGCCGCGTCCGGAGCCCAAGTCCGAGCCGGAGCCAGCTTCCGAGCCCGAGCCTGCTTCTGAGCCGGAACCAACTTCCGAGCCGGAGCCCGCTGCGGAACCAGAGCCGGAGGCCAAGCAAGTCAAATACAACGGCAACAACAAGCGCTCGGCCAAGCATGACAGTGCCGTCACGCCCCAGCCGGACGGCGATGTCACCGTTCAGACTAGCGTTACTTACCGCGTCAGCACAAAGCAAGGTAAGAAATAAACTCTTATAGCCAATTTCATAAACGCTTAGAGAATTGGCCATTTTCTTAATCTCTTGCCTCGCATAAATTTTAAACTGTTGTTATTTTCCGCCAGGTCGCAAGAAAAGATCGGCCCATCCGGATCCTCTGCCAACCGGTAAGTTTCGCAATTGAATATATAGCATAAGAGATTAAGATCCTCGCGAATTAGTATATTTTTATCGCGATTTATAAAATCATTGTTTTATAAAACAAACATCGTGTTGTATTATTCTTCCTCCTTCAATGAAATTTAGTCCGAAGGCTCAATTTATCGCGATTTATCCTGGTGCAAAGCATTGCCTAGTTAAAGTCAACACAGCCTATCACAATAGCAATATTATTGCTGAAATAATAAAACACTATAAAAAAAAATTCACGCATTAACCTGCAACTGCACAAAGGTTTTACAATCAAAGTGCAAAATAATTAAAAGAAAGAAAATAAGCAAAAGAGAGCATGTTTAAATAGAAACAAAAAAGATTGCATGATGATAATTTAATAAAATGCTGCGAAGTAAAAATAAAAATTAAAACGTTTGTAAAAACAAAACTGTATATAATTGCACCAAATTAGCTAGTTTTACAAGTTATAAGGAGAAATTCTAAAATTTCATAACGAAAAATTATTTTTTATTTAAGCAGCGTAATATATACTTCAATCACAACGTTTTAATTTTTGACTC
The DNA here is from genome assembly GCA_030522585.1 of Anagyrus pseudococci. NCBI lineage: Eukaryota > Metazoa > Arthropoda > Insecta > Hymenoptera > Encyrtidae > Anagyrus > Anagyrus pseudococci. The sequence goes on along the minus strand of JAPYYQ010002938.1, from coordinate 18,841 downwards.
ATTTAAATGCACAAAAGAGCCAACATTTACAAAAAAGCGCAACTAACATGAAAAATAAGCCAATATAAAATATAATATGAGTTAGGTGCTGGTATTTGAATTAATTATGATAATAATTAAACTACCAAAAATTCTATTTTTATTAAGAAAGACCAAAAAATGCAATTAAAATATGATCCATGAATGAGAGGAAATTTGCGCTACCTGGTGATTATATAAATGACTGATTAGCTACGCTACTTTGCAGCGAAAGCAGGACATTACTCACTAATTGTTCCCCACTCACGGAACATATAGCTAAGCATGCAAGAATGCATATGTAGTAAAATTTTCCTCCAGCACGCCGCGTATCATGCTCTGGCATTATACATACAAAATTAAGAATAGTAAAAGGTTCAATGAATTGCCAGTGCATAATAACTTTCCGATATTAAGTACCTTAGTAGATTACAAAATTTTAATAACTCACGAGGTGAAGGTATAAACGGTCGCATGTGTTGCTTTTTTGCACAGGGGAGCCAGTCAGCGAGCCCGAACCCAACTCAGAGCCAGAACCCCAATCAGAACCAGAACCCAAATCAGATCTTGAACCGAAATCCGAACCTGAACCGAAATCCGAACCTGAACCAAAATCAGAACCCGAACCAAAGTCTGAGCCAGAACCGAAATCCGAACCCGAACCAAAGTCCAAGCCAGAGCCTAAATTCAAACATGAACCAAAATCCAAACCAGAACCGAAATCTGAGCCAGAGCCTAAGTCCGAGCCAGAACCAAAATCTGAGCCAGAACCGAAATCCGAGCCAGAACCGAAATCTGAGCCAGAACCAAAATCCGAGCCAGAACCGAAATCTGAGCCTGAACCTAAATCTGAACCAGAACCAAAGTCTGAGCCAGAACCAAAATCCGAACCAGAACCAAAATCTGAGCCAGAACCGAAATCTGAGCCAGAGCCGAAATCGGAGCCAGAACCCAAGTCTGAACCCGAACCGAAATCCGAACCAGAACCTAAATCTGAACCAGAACCTAAATCTGAACCAGAACCTAAATCTGAACCTAAATCCGAACCCGAGCCTAGCTCAGAACCTGAACCGTCATCTGAACCCGAGCCTAATTCTGAACCAGAACCTAAGTCTGAACCCGAACCCAAATCTGAACCAGAACCTACGTCCGAGCCCCATTCGGAAGATACAAACCAACAGTCTAAAGCAAAATCAGGAACTTCCAAAGGTAATTTTTAGTTTTCAAAAAATTTTATTTCTCAGAATTCACTTTATATTTTCCACGCAACTCGTTTTTGAAACTATATCGAGTCGACTTTTAGTTTCTCTCTTTTTATTAATTTTCTATTGAATTATTGAGAAACTAATCATTTTTAAATATAGTTACTGCTGTTGGACTACACAAGTACACTCCGAAGCATGATTTCAATCCTATGGATTGCTCGGATATTATAATTGGTTCAGCGCGAGGAATGAGGCATCGTATCGCTGATTATTATACACGAGATAGGTCAACACCACATCCAGATTCTTTTTGGGGCGGTAAAGATAGTCTGACAGCAGCAATGGGTTTTGAAAAAGATGGAGTAACTACAGTTCTGTTTAGACGAAAGCTTGTCGGTGATGAGCATTTTAGTGATCATGAAATTGTCGATGGTGCTATGCAGGTAGGAATTCAAAATGTTTTTTATTTAATAAAACAATGAATGTTTTTTTTTTAAATTAAATTTTCTTTCAGGTTATTTGGGCAAAAGGGCAAGAACCAGGGAAATATATCCACGTGCCTGCCAGTGGTACTGAAACTAATAAAGCTAGTGTTAAAGATTTTTACAAGCTTGATGAGCTCAAATATCATGGGCATAAATCTCAACGTGGTGTTACAACTATAAACTTTTTCGGTAAATATGAGAATTAGTTTAATAGATTTGTTTATTTAAATAATAATTCAACCCCAGTAAAAATGTGTTTTATAATCAATTAGAAGAAAAAGGAAGAGAAGATTTCGAAGGAGGTCTAAGAATGGAAGACGGTGGTTGTGGCGGAGAATGGCATTATCCTAGACATTGCTCGCCAGAAAATTATACGTGTGAATACAGTATTAAATGGTTATACAAATCGAGAAATGTACGTTTGAAAAAAATAAATTATATTTTAATTTCATTATATAAAATGTAATTTTATAAATTTTAGGACGAAATTGCTTTTACTGTTGTTACGAAAAACGTCGATACATGGACTGGAATTGGATTTTCAAAAGACGAAAAAATGGTAAAAAGATAAAACAAATTTTCCAAAATTATGTAAACCTGACAATAATTTGAAATTTTGTTTCTAGTCGCATACAGATTCTATTCTTGGCTGGGTCGATAAAACTAGTGGAAGATCATTTTTAATGGATACATGGATAACTGGATATAATTCTCCAGTTCTTGATCCACAACAAGACTACTTTAACTTTAGTGGTCGTATTGATAACGGCGAAACAACTTTGAAATTTACTAGAAAGAGAGATACTGGAGATTCTCGCGATTTAGCCTTTACCGATGATCAGTGCCTGTATCTTATGTTCCCTGTGAAAGGGGGTACTTTCAATGCTGTAAATAAAAAAATCCGCAAGCACGAAACTGTACCTATAGTATCAGCTCAAAAAGTTTGCATAAAATCTTGCGGCGTAGAAGGTAAATTTTTTCAAAATTTTAATTAAATCAAAATGGCTTTCAATAGAATATGTTGCAATCTTGAAAAAATTGATTTTTTGTGCTTATAATAATTATTTTTAATCTGAACCGTAGAAGAAGAAGTAGCAACACCTGCACCGCCTAGACTATTTTACGACGTTGAAGTAAGACTGGTGAATCTAGGAGCGAACTATAAAGTTCCATTATCTGGATCTTCAGATTTCGAAGTTATCTCTAATACGATCTCGGGAAGTTTTTCGCCGACTTTGGAAAAAGTTCCTGGTTTCCATCAATTGACTGTTAGCGAACTAAGAAAGTACGTAAAATGTTCTTCTTTCATATGAAGCAGCATCAAAGTAGCGAGGTAAACTTATATTCAATACTTATTATAGGGACGGCGATAACGGTGTCATTGCCAAAATGAATTTAGCCATTGATAAAAATGAGATAAAAGGACGTGCTTTGAGGCCCCAGGATACTGCAGCCATGGCTGAAGCTGTACTAACAGAAGCTTTGGGAACTAAAAAAGTTGGAGCACTTACCGTAGATCCACAGTATCTTATTCTTCGGTCACATTCACGTAAGTTTAAGATCATTCGGAATATATATGTAGACGTTTAACAAGCGTGTTAAAATGTTGAATTTCTTTTTCAGAAAACGATATAGACGATAACGACCTTGAAAAGCAAGGAAGCGAAAATACCTTGATGTCTGGACTGTTTTTGGGAACAACGAAGCTGTACGTCGTTATAGGATGTGTGACTGCGCTGGTAGCACTCGCTTTACTCCAGGCTACTTGCACTATTTATAAGTCTTCGAAGAAACGAACGACGAAGGTATGATTTACATAATTACGACTATCTTAAGTGTCTTGTTACATACTTATTTTACATTTCCGCTTGATCTGAGTTTGAAAATTTTCTCGAAAAAGATACGATAAACTTTTTATTAATTCTGCATGCTTGGACGGAACTGAGTATCTTTGTATTACAAATTTATTATTTAACGGCACTGTGCTATGTACTCTTTAATTTTTCTCTCTTCATTTTTCATTTCCTTCTTCGAACTTTCAATGTGCTAGCTAAATTCTTTACTGTACAATTGTATCTGCTAAATAATTTGGACGTTAGTAACATTCAAGAACATTCATATAAAGGAAAAACGCGTTCTGGTTTTGAGAATGTAATCGGATATCGGTTGAAATAAATAAAAACCGGAAAATTCGGCAAAAGAGAGACAAGAAGTGAGCGTGGCTGAAGATAAGGGTCGTAAAAGATTTTGAGCAAAAAGAGAAAGAGAGAGGGAATGAGAGAGAAAGAGAGAAGAGAAGAAAGAGAAAGAGAGAGAGAAAGAGAGGAAGAAATCGAAGGTTGTGCTTTGCTTGTGTTGCATGTGCATCGCGCGCACTCGATTATCGCACGCACGCTCATGTATAGAGGGTGTACTCGCTGCCTCTGGCCAGCTCGGCACCGGTCTCGATGCCAGCACAGCAACTCACCAATCCGTACGGCCAGCCACGCCATGCGAACAATCACCAGCACGCGAGCAGTACGCGCTACGCTCACCGAGAAAACGGGACGAACGGTCATCACTACCATCATCAGCAACAAGAACCGCGCCACTATCATCATCAGCAGCAGCAGCAGTTGCATTTACCACCTAATATGCATCGCTCGTCACAAAATTGGTAGCGCCGTTAAACTCTCCTCTCTCTCTCTCTCTCTCTCTCTCTCTCTCTCTCTCTCTCTCTCTCTCTCTCTCTCTCTCTCTCTCTCTCTCTCTCTCTCTCTCTCTCTCTCTGAACCTCTGCTTACTCATTTTCATATTTATATTACGCCTGCTCATTGTCCCTGTCTTCCTCAAATTTTCTATTATCTGTGTATTTTTCTCTTCTTGCAAGTCTTTTGCTTTTCTGCACACTACGTAAATTTTTTAGTCTTGTAGAAACGTAATGCGTCATAAGTGCTGCATGTAATTTTTCATTTTATTATTCGACACTTTTTTAATTCATCATTGTAGTGTTTACTAACAATTCAAATTTTCAATATTTAAATTACACAGTACTTGAATACTTATTTGTCATGTAAAAGAAAGAGTCTTATAATATCGGAGCAGATTTATAAGAAAAAATGTGATGTGAAAAGTAGGTAATGTTGAAAAATAGGCAAATAATACAGATATATATGAGTTGTGCAACATGTGTGTTACAGGATCGTCTTATTGCGAAAAACGCCTGGCGAGATTACTCGGCAAGCGCCAATACAAATTTCGCGTTCGAGGCATTCGAAACGGAAGAGAAGTCAGGACCGCCAGCAGTGTCGAGCCTATCGCGGGCGCGCGAGATGATGATGACGAACGGTCACTCGGCGACGGACGGGCACAAGCATCAGATGCAGCACATGCAGATGCAGCAGTCGCCGCAGCAGAGGAACAGCATGGGCGCAATGATGATGGGCCCAGGGCCACGCGCTACCTACAGTCTACCCCGGGCCCCGGGGCCGCGGCCATCCAGCGGCATGGCTCCGGCTGGCGGACACGCTCAAGGCTACTACACCCAGGACCGACGAAACATGCCGCGCTACAGCAACAATGGCAAGGGCCCGAACGGACACCACAGCGGCACTCTACCAGCGAATCAGCCGGACTTCTACTTCATGCCCAGCCAGCGCAAGTACAGCGGCGAAGTCGTGCGCGTTTACGTTGACTACGGCAACCAAAAGCATAAGTAAAAGCTTCTTTTCAATGGGCCAACTAACGCCGCCGAGCCGAATGTTCACCTAGACCTACGTTTGTATTATTATTAACTTGAATCTGAGGTTTTAGATTAAAGAATGCGACATTTACGGATTACTTAAAATTTCGCCTTTTTTAATCACATCTATTTAAAGTTTGCGATAATACTGTATATATGATTAACACTTTTTATTGTTAAAAATATCGTTGATTCATATTTTTATTAACGTAAATATGTTAAACGAAATGCGTATAGAGATTTTCGTACAAAAACTTACGACTCATTTGTATAAAGGAAATTCTGTAAGTTACAGTAAAAGTTTGAATGTGCTATCAAACTTGATAGTTCTATTATTATTATTATTATTATTATTATTATTATTATTATTATTATTATTTTTATGAAGTTACGAACCCAATATGGAACCCAAAAAAACTTTTAAAAGTTTACCTTCGAACTGTAAATAAGCAATGCTCATTATGCCAGTCACTTTGTATGCAGATTATTTCAACATATACAAAACATTATTTTATTCAAAGTCTTATTTAAAAAGAAAAAGAGCAATATGCGAAGATGTTAATGAAAATTCTGCAGCAGGTGACGAGCTCAAAGTTTTAGAGCGTGCGTGTATATTTGCTCATTTTTTTTAATTGTAGAGTGGTAAAGCTAGCCTAAGAAAAATGTTATTTATAAGTAAATCTAATACAAAAAATCCAGAGATTTTAAAACAATTGTATTGTCAATTTTAACATAATTGTTAAGTTTATCCATTGATAATTTAAAATACTTCCTCATTCCAATAATATGTATAAGAAAAGGACATGCATGTGGACGAGAAATAAAATGTTTGTACATTTTTTAACCCATTTCAAATGGTTTTTCTTACTTATTAATCAATCCCTAAACGAACAATAACTTAATATACTTGGCTTAAAATATAAAATCAATAAATTTATCGATTATTTCTTCATACTGATTAGCTATTTCGTATTAAAAATGTCTACTTTATTTATGTTTTAATAAATACATTGATTTTAACTGAAAATAAGGGATAACTCTTTAATTTGTTGATCATGAAGCAATAAATATAAACATACTTAACGTGTCAATATTGTTTATTCTTACTTCAAAGACCTTCAAAGGCATATAAGGGTATTGAAACATTCTCGAGTATCGTCAGGAGATCGTCAAACGCGAACGTACGGCTCTCACAAATTACATTTCCTTCAGTGTTATCGATTGTTCCTTATGACATTTGTTTTTTGCTATAGTGAGAGCAGATTTCCATATCAAGTTCTTTTATAGAACAGCTAAAATACATAGATTGAAAAGATTATCGAAAGAAGTTACAGACAGTTTTACAAGCTAAAGCTTCGACGAGATTTACAAATTACGTCTAAACGAATTGCGGAGAGCCGCAGATGAGATACTTCTAGATCATCAAACACTTTCGCATTGATAATGACAGAAGTGGCAGTTCGTAGATGCGTAAGTGAGTAGTCGCGATCTCCCGAGGAAACGAAGAACCACCCCCGTGATTTCATATAGTCACATGGCCGTGCACGAAGAAAATCCGTGCGCTACGTAACACTAGCGTGGTGTTTGGTCTTAATGATATATAGCCTTAATGAGATATATAATTAGCGCAATGGTCATAATTAACAATTACAATCCTAGACGTAATACTCGGACAAAAAAAAAGAGAATAATCTTCGTAACGGTAGACTTGTATATAATTAATAATATATCATAATAATCGTAATGGTAATAAATGACAGTATAACGTGTTAAAAGACAGTAGCAACGCGCGTAATTAAGATCGCTATTGCTCGAACGTTACATAAGCGGACAAGGTGCCGAGAATATAGTGTAAATATATATCATATAAGCTCGATCAAAATAACAGTTTGTAATTTTTTTTTTTTTCATAATACAAGGAGTAAATAAGATTGACAATTTTATATAATAATATTCACTTGATTTGTTACAACAGTAGAACATTTTTTAAATTAATGCAGAATAAAAGAAGAACTTGAGCCACAAATTTATCAGGAGTCGCAATAGATAACGTACAATTTTTATATAATAATTTTTCTCTCTCCCTCTCACATATTGATTATATTTATATATATGCATATTCATAAACTCTAAAACGGCTTCTTCTTTCATTCTCATTGTTAGTTCTTAAAGTCATAATAACATCTTATTCTTTATAAACGTTAAGCGTCAGTGACTCAGGATTACGAAATCTTTAAAAAAAAACAAACAAAAAAAATAAAAAAAAAAGGAAATAAAATTGAAACCTAATCTCAACACATCTCGCGCGACTGCAACTTGTCTGTTTTCTCGGACGGGCTCTTCCCTTCTATCCAGCCTATTCTCGCGAACGCGGTAAATTACTCGTCGACCCTTGAACGCGTTGGTAACAAGTGAAACAGTCGCTCGGATTGTAAAAATCGGAAGAAGTTAAACTGTAGCTGAGTGTGCATGTATGTAGGTGTAGGTGACTGCTCGTTGATCTGCGTTCTGGCCGAGCGAGATGAGAAGGATGTGGAGGGAGCTCAATTCCCGCGGGAGCGCCGGCGGAGATGTCTCCGCTCGCGGAGAGCCTCTTCCGCATTATTATTATTGTAGGTATGCGTGTCCGCGCTCTTGTTGTCGCTCGAAAAAAACTCGTACTTTACAGCTCCGCTTTTCGTTCTTGTGTCGCTAGGTGTCTAGTCCCTCGAGTCCTCTCGGCTCTTACTTTCTCTGCCTCACGTCAGAGTCCTTGTTCGGGGTAGGCTTGCTGCTTGATTAAAAAGAAAACATCAGAACCGAAATGTTGTTTGCGTATTCAAACTATCTCTAGTTACGGCGAATCAAGTGCACTAACCAGTTGCAAACGCACTATTTTTCTCGTGGACATTGAGCTACATTAATCTCGTATGTACATTTTAACGATAGAATTATCAAAATTGATAGTCCGTTGTCAGGGAACAAACAGAAAAGGTAAAAACTAGTGGTTTTTATTTTACGACAGCTTGATTGACTTGTAGATCGAAATAAAAGAGAAGAAGAAAAGCCGGTCTTGTAATTTACTTGATTCGCCGTGTATTATAATTCCATCGATACTTGTATATATGCATGGCAAAACAAAGGAAAATCGTCGGAAGCGAGATAAGGCAGAGCAGGATGCTGTGTTTCGTGCAAATAAACCAGCGCATACATAACTCGATGGAAAAGCAAACAATCGCCATCCTTTGATTTTCTGGATTTTGCCATGCCAACCGCTCTCTAGGTTCAGCCGTGGAGAGTAGCGGCGCAGCGAGGAAAACAAAGTGCAAAGAGAAAGAGAAGAGGAGTAGCATTGGAGAGGCGGGAGTAAGAGGGATTTGACTTTCTGACCTCGCTGGCAATTCTGCCGGTCGTCTTGACGCCGAGGAGGGAGAATCGCGCTACAGATAAAATCGTCCTGTTCAAAGCTTCGAAAAGCTCTGTCGTCGTCGTCGCCGCCGCCGTCGCCTCGAGCGAGTGGTTGCTCGGTAGGAGATTCTCGATGGAACCAGCATGGAGAGGTATATAGTAGGACGTCCGAGAGCTAGAAGAACTCGCTGGACTAGGAGTTTGGGCACTGGACAGGGAGATGCTGCTGCGGCCGAGGAGAGGAACTGTGGTTATCGCGGCCTCCACCAGGCTAACGCCTATCGATCTCTCTTCCCTCTCTCAACCCCTATCTCTCTTTCTCTCTCTAACTCCCTCTAGAAGCGAGAAAGAGAGAGAGGGGGGAGAGGGAAAGAGCCTTAAGCAGTACATCCGTGCAACTTTTTGCTAGATACTCCCAATAGTGGCTTTCGTACCTCATCCTTCCTTCACCTTCAGCGCGAACTTTATACAGAGAAGGCTCGTAAAAAGCTTGGCGTTTTCAGTGGAGAGGAACAAGCGATCGATCTGTCCATCAGCCAATCGGGCGATCGACTTTGAAAGTCAACGATTCGAGAAATTAAAGTGGAGGAGAAGAGAAGCACAGAAGATTGGGAATGGCAAAGGTGCGAAAGAAAAGCTTGTGTGCATCTCAGGTGAGCCCGGAGACAGTTGAAGGAGTGGTAAGGTGGTGAAACGTACGTGTCGGGGCTCTGGTCGGTGTCGGACTCCTCCATCTCGGACTTGTTGCGCTTCTTCTCGTAGATGAGGATAATGAGGCAGAGGATGAAGACCTCGGCGACGATGCCGAGGAACGGCCAGAGGGCGGCGAGCTTGTCCTTGACCCGGACGAAGGTCGAGGTGACGTCGTAGTGACTGGGGTTATTGTCCGCGAGGTTGTAATAGGCGAGGCAGGTGATGTAGCCTCGATCGTCCATCTGCACGTTATCGAGGTGGAAGACCGCGTTGTTTATACGCTTCTCCTCGTCCCGGTCCAGCCTTACCCGGCCGCTTGATTCCGTGTAGTTCTTCTCTTTGAAGGTCCAGAGGATTTTTATGCCGGGATCGGCGTACCTTACCGCGCAGGTCAGGTGGAGTTTCTCGCCCTCGACAACGTTCGTTGACTCTGGCAATCCCGCCATGGGCTTTCCTTAAACACAAGCCAATCGTTTACAATCCAAAACATTTTCCTCCTATTCTTTATCGCTATTTCTTCTGTCTATTATAAGCTTGGCTCTAAAGGTTAAGAAAGAAGCATTTTCTACGATAAACATTAATTACAAAATGAGATCATTCAAAATCTGCAGCTTGATAACGTTAATCGTGATTTATTCTCTCTCTCTTTCTATTCTTTATTTTCTTCTTCTTCTTGACATTTCATTACTTCTAATATTTTTGTTGCGTATTATTTTCAAATTTACAGTCATTACATGCTACAGTGTCAAATAAAATTTTGGCAAAGTTATCTCGGTAAGAGCTTATTAGGCCAAAGGCAGACTTGCGAAATACTAGTGACATTTGAATGAGAGACAAACTTTCTCGTATTGAATTCCGCGTTAGGCCAATTTTAACTGCACAGCTCCAATGCTCCCAAGTCTTTAAAAGGTTTATCTGGCGAAAAGGCTGCCGAAAACTTGTAGCTCGAAAATTTCGGGAAACAAAGGAGCTTTTCCCCATTTACTTACTGACGATTCTGTAGTTCGACTCCGAGTTGTTTCCGACCCTGCATGTATAATTGCCATAAACGTCAAGGGATGTATCATCCTTGTCTGGATTCAAAACGGTAACAGTTGTATTTTTCGTCCTGATCAGTTTCGTCTCGGACAATGGTTTTTTCTCTTTGAACCACTCGATTTTTTCGCCAGCATTAGCCACCGGGCAGTCAAGCACCACGCTGCTATCGTTTTTCGTAAGCACCTTCAGCTCCACGTCTGTTGACAATAAACGTTTCCTTATTAACATCAAATAGAAAACGACAAGAACTCGCTTCATTCAAAAAGAAACAAAAAAATTAAGCCTCCAGCGCATATTATAAATGCAAACACATCATTAACACATACTGCGAGAAAAAAATTTATGTTTTAGCTGAAGCTTAACATTATGTATTAAATACGGCAAATACGCACAATAATGAAGTACACGCTATTTACATACAGCAACGAAAATTTACAAGGTAAACAAAGTTATTAATAAATCGCAAAATCATAAATGTGGTTGAACAAAAATTTGAGCAGGATAAATATTTGCTACGTATATGTAAGATGCAATGTAAATATCTCATCCGTTAAAACATCTGCTAATTTCAGTAGTTCGAGTATTTAATAAATCACACCTGTTTCGACTAAATCGTTTAATATGCCTAAAGACACATTTTGACATGTACTTTGTTTTTCTTTTCCATTTTACCTATTAAACTTTAGCGATACTTAAAGTTACGATTGAATGAAGAGTCGAGCTAAAAGCAAATACCATATCGCACAAAAAATAAGCAAAATGTCGGATTTAAAATAACGTATTACTTACAAAAGTTACCTCAGTACTGTGTAAATATTGTCTGTTTCGTTTGCATAGATTACAGATTTTTATTCCCTCCGGTTAACCGGCCTCTCCCGATCGGGCAACATCGCCCGCTAAATCTAATGGTGATAAAGTAGAGTATAAGTGGCGGCCCAGCCGCGGTTCTTCTAAATCGACAGACTCGCAGTAGTTAAAAAAGAAGCCGGCTACCGGAGCCCTGGGCCGTTATAAAAAAGGAAAAAAAATACGAAACGACCAGCTCTCCGCCATTAAAAGCAGGCGCATCCCCCTGTGTTGCGTCCGAGTACTCCGTAAATTTTTCGAGAGCCTATCATAAAAGTCAAAAATCCCGGGGGCCCGTCGCTTCTCCGCGCATCTCCATCATGGAGAGCGGAGAGCCGCTTAAGTACAGCCACAGCAGTAGTAGCAGCAAACTTTACTCCCTCTCGCTCTCCCTCGGCAATTGTTCTCCCTGACTCCGCTATTCCCCGTTGCCAGTGCGAACGAAATTGTAATTTACCGAGCGCCGCCGCAAGTAGCCCTGGCAGCAGCCCGGGCGCACGTATATGAAATAGCCTCACGGCGCATAGCTGAAAATTAAGTAGCCGAGATAGCACGAGCACACACCGCGACTCTCACTCTCTCCCTCTCTCTCTCTCTCTCTCTCTCTCTCTCTCTCTCTCTCTCTCTCTCTACTCCTCTCGCTTTAACTCTCGCGGTCTTATGATAGATAACATCGCGGAGACGTTATCTCGAGTCCAGATAATTAATTGTAAATTATATAACGCTTGCTCTGCCAGCCTAGCGACAAACGAAATTCTTTAACGCTTATCTCACCTCGACAACACATGTAATCTGACTGTCTCTCGCCTTCTACAGCTTTCTTTATTTTTTCTCGGTACACCCATTTGTTTCGCCGGTATACTCACCTAAGTCAACACGGTACTTAATAAAAATTAAAAAGCCGTTTAATCGTTGAAGCCCCCCCATGCGCTAATTACGATAAAGACATAAGCTCTTTAATCAAAATTAAGACGAGTCATAAAGTCTTTTTTAAGAAAAAGTAACTTTTTTCCCTCGCCAAAAATCTCAATAAATTATACATTAATACTCGGTAATATTTCCATCATTTATTCATCTTTATAAACTTCGAGCCCATAGTCCTTTATTTATATGTTTGTTTAATGAATAAACAATCTACAGCGTGTGAAGGGCAATTGAGAGAGGAGGAGCGAGTCAAGCGCGACCAATCCAAAATTAATCCCCCTACAACCCCCTGTTGTCTCGGCTTTATCTCTGTAACACACAGACACAATCTCCCGGGAAGCCAGTTTCTGGTCCGGTTGCAGCGGAGGCGGTAGAGGAGAGGGAGGAGCGGCCGCAAGTTCCAGCAGACGCGCAGACCGAATCTTTGGTCAGTGCGGAGGAGGTTAGGTAAACTGGCTTGAAATTGAGCAATGCCGTTTGATTTGATTCGAGTATAGGAGTGGAACGGCGCACGTGGCCCCTTACTCTCCGGCTGTAGCTCTCGGAAGAAGGGTACGGAGGAGGGCCTGGCCCCGAGTGACGGCCGGACGCCGCGTAATCCGCCGGATAGCGGTGTCAGGCATAAGCTGGGCCGCCCTCGCGACTACTTCTGCCCCCCCTCTGGCTCTTCTAATAGCGGCCGACTTAATAAACGTTCGTTAACGAACTTCTTGAGCGAGCGCTTATCCAGACGCGGCGCTCGACCGGCCGCAATTTAACAAACTTCGTTAACGAGCGCGTACTCGTAGCTTGTGTGCCAGCGAGAGCGCGCCCGTTTCGCAATGCGCCGCCGCCACCGCCGCGAGTCCGTCGTGTCCGCAATTGGGATTCCCCGCGCGTCGGGAGCGCTGCCGGAGAGCTTCCCCTCCCGCGGCCACTCGACCCTAAGCTTCCTATGACTAGTCTCTCTAGGCTAACCAGCGCGTGTACGCGGCTCGATTGTTCTGTCAATTACACCTGCTACTCTCCTCGAGGCAGCAGCCAGTTAAGCTGCCCACTCGCTCCTACGTTTATCCTACGCTTAGAGCTCTTTTTACGGCTGCTGCTGCAACGCTAATTAAAATCTCACTGCACGATCAACTCCAAGAGTCTCGAAACAAGAGCAGCTGTATACATTCGAAGACGCTTCGGAGATGAACCGGGGAAAGAGCGCAAGGCAAGCAAGCCGGCGGCTGTAATTAATGCGAGATTAAGCAGAAATTCACTTGATACACGCGCCTCCTCCCTCCTGCTCCGCGCGTATCTCATTTGCCGCAAGCAAATCATCGCTCGGGCTGAAACAACTGCAGCCTGATGTTTCGCCTTTTCCTTTTACCCGCGGCGTCCCGTAAATTTACGGAGGGGACCGCGTAACTTGCCCCCCTGACTTTGCGTCAAGCGTTTCATATGCGAGCCGAGCGCCGCGAGTCTGTATTAAAATTTAAATTATCGCGTAATTATACGCGGGCTCTTGCAGCTACGCGGAAAAATGCGGAACTACAAGGGGGTCGGAGGGTATATGGTTTGTTCTTGAAAATTAATAAGCGCCGACTTTGTGCGAGCGTTAGTCGTAAAGTAATTGATGATTAAACCTCGGGATATTGTGATAATAAAGCAGCCTTGGCAGACGAGCAGAAAGTGTCTCGGTGAGAGGTTTTACCGGAAAGCTGCGTCCCGATGTTATTCGTTTGGGGGAAAAGAGGCCAACCGGACTAGACTGGGCTTAATGAGAAAGCCTCGCATGCGAGACGTGCAAGAGGGCGAAAGTCGACTTTTAATTCCATATTTAATTGTTAAATTTCTGAGCTCGCCTTCCTGCAGTCGGTTACAGTGTAACCGTGGCTCTCGAGCCCTCGGGTCTTTTGCACGCTAGTCACCAGCCAAGAGCATAACAAGACTTTGCTTTTGTTAATTAAGCGTAAAAATAGCGTTGGCGAGACGTTGCCGCGGCAGCGGGTATAATTGCCACAGCCGAGGCCTTAACCGTAAGAAAGCTCGTTTAGTTTTTTCTTCCCTTCCATCCCAGCGGTAGCGCCGATATGAGCCGCCGGGGCCCATTACTCGCACCTATCGCCTGTTCGCCCAAGTCATCTTAGCGGGGATCCTCTTCCAGCAGATCAGCCAAGAGAGCCGTCGTACTTCTCCTCTCGCCTTTTTCCTCCCCGTCGTCTTTCCATTTACGAGTTAGAGACGCGCGTGGGAGGGATATCGCGCGAACAGTACTAGTAGCAGCAGCCACAGAGCCGTGCACTTGATGGACCCTCATAACCTTTCTCTTGGGCGCTTGGCCGAAAGTGCAAAGTGCACTCGAATTATTCGCCGGAAATGGAGCTCGCCTTTCTTCCCTCCTCCGGCACCGCCTAGCCTTTCGCCAATTTCTCACTTTGACACGTTCCTTTGCTTGGCGCCTCTATAGCCCACGCGTGCACGACGTCATTCCTCCCACGTCCCCATTCCTCACAAGTCTCTCGTCGCTACTGGATTTTTCCACGAGCGCTATTATCCCTTATACACGAGACCGGCCCTGCGATAAGGCCTCAAAGGATAGATCCCACCTAGGCACGCCCTACGTTTCGCGCGCTATACCGAACGACCGCTGCACACGTCGTCAAGCTCTTCCTCGCACACGGCCACGCGTTATTATTCGTTCAACGCAATGCGAAGAGCCAGCGAAAAAAGAGCAACCAGTCGATGGATCTGGCAAAATTGAAAGCCACCGCTGAACAAAGCGCCTCGACAATCGCCCGCTCACCTCCAAGCCCATCCTCCATCCCCCCTGGCTTCCTATCTCTGCTCTATAGACGGAATGAAAAAGGGCGGGGTAGCGCGCGATGAACTGCAAGAGGAAGAGCGATCAGCTGACCGGACGAGCGCTAAGGGAATTCAAGAGATAAGCCGGTGTTTGGGCTTTTTCCTCGAATTATGCGCAGCCCACCTATAACCGAGCTTTCTCTCTCCTACTCGCATCGATCCACGTCCATTCTCTCCCTCTCTCTTCATTCCTCCGATTTTGCGTCAGTATTTTTTGTCCCAGCCGTCACCAGTCTCGACCGCCATCGCGGCCTTTTTGTCGATCCGTCAGCGCATAACTTCCGCAGCTCGTTTTTGCCTGGTGACTTTACCGCGAGCTAGCAAGTGCCCGATGGCAGGACGGATCGCGTAGACTCTCCAAGTTTTCTCGCGGGAGGGCTGGGCTATCGCGTCGAGCGAGAATGCGCCCAGTGAAACTAGCCGGCTATAGCGCGGCCCGCAGCTGATTTGACGAATCGTTCTCCTTTTTCTTCGCGCGGCTGGCAGGAATAGGAGCCGTTGGCGCTCATGAGGGAACTTGGCCGCGGCGGCCCGCCAACTGCCAGGTTCTCGCAAACAACTTTCCCCCTTGCCGCCCAACACACCTCCCTCGAAACATTTCCATATATATTATTACGCGGCCCGCCCTCCGGCCTCTCGATTCTCTTCTGGCTTCCCACCTCTCGGCCTCTCTCACTGCTGCCTCGCTCGCTTTCGCTGCGGCCGCCTCGCCGATATGCGACATTGCCCCAACGACATTTCTCTCTACGCTACTTGGAGAAATTCGTATATATTACAGGAGAGCGGAGCAAGTTTTAGAAAATTGTAGCCGGTGCGCACCGGCAGCTGGAGACTCCCGGCTAGCCCTTCCCCCTAGGCGAAATTGCCTCTTTCTCCAGGCTTTTCGGAAGCTCGAACAAAGTCTGTCCTGGTCTAGTAATTCGCAGCGACGCGCGCGCCCGCGCACCGGCCTACGGAGACGCTGGCTTTGGAAACGAACGAAATGTTCCGTCCATTTGCTGTTTGGACATTTTTGCTCTTCCCACGCGCGGGCTTTACCTTTTCGCCCACTACCACGACGACAAGTTTTTATTTAACGCGAGACACGGATGAGAAGCAGAGATACAACGCTCCTCGAAATTTAGCTCTCTGACGTAGATGCTCTCGCCTACTGGATCATTATGAGCTGTGTCTCATAGCCTCAAACGCACACCTTTGCCGTATTATTATAATTATACGTAGTTTGCAATGCCAAATAAAATAGGAGATTTTAAAAAAACTTGTCACATCAGGCCGAGGAGGCGTGTGACGTTAAATTGAAAAGCGCGTGTTTATGTATCGGCTCGTTTAATTATGTACACGTCATTAGGGCGTTTCAGCAGTTGGCGGCCCAGAGTTCATTAAAAACGATTCGAATGGCAAGTGACAAATACAACACATTGCCAGGCCGACCACGAATTTAATAAAGATATTTCAAATTAACCCAAAGTTGTATAAATTATGAAAATTCTACGGGTTAATGTGCGAATATAAGTGCGCGGGTGGGTGACCGAGGCGGAGGGATAAGCCGGCCCAGCCGGCTCCCTGGCTAATTTTAATTTAATTTCACGCGTGCGCGCAGTTTACAAAGCGCATTAGACTGTCCACGTAAAATATAGGACCAATCGAGAGAATTAGCAAAATCGCTCCCCAGCTACAGGCTTCGAATTTTCCATTATGTAGTCGAGTCGGCACATGCACAATTGCGGCTTCATTGTGTGCCAAAGAGAGAGAGACAGACGCGCGCGGAGTAAAGGCCAGTATTTATCCTAGTCGATTTGAAATAACGAGTTCGCGCCAGTTATCCAGTCGGTCGATTAATTATTCCAACGGGAAATTTTACTCGTAATTGCTAGAACAAAACTTGGGCGAGAGCTTCTTCGCGAGCAAGTCATCCGTGAAGACTCGTAATCTTTATCCGCGGAGGAGCCGTCCTGTGAACGTGCTATTTCTTGGTGTTTTTTCGACGAGACCTCTCTCTCTCTCTCCCCCGCGACTCGATATACGAATGTAAATTAGAATGTCGCCAAGTTCTGGCGCGCCATCTTGAATTATCGTTTCTCCGCGCTAGCGCTAGGCTAAACGAGTTTCCTCCCCACTCGCCAACTTTTTCCTTACTTTCCTCGACTGTTTTCTCGAGTGCGCGCATACTTTACCTCCCTGCCTCCAGTCCTCTACTCACCAACCCACCCCCTTCTCCTTTTCCTACCTACATGGAATCTCTATTGCACTGCACGACGAGCTATCGTAAAATTTACTTTTATTTCCTGCATCTCAATCGATTTTGGCATTTCTCTGCCGCGATATCGCGATAGCCGGTGTAGAACTCGGGTTCGTCTAGTTGATGCGCAACCAGTCCTCCCCCCATTACGCGCTCGTCAATCAACGACGTAAACAAGCCAAGCGTAGGCACACAAAAGACCGCGAGCGGTAGTTGCTTAAATTAAAGAAAAATAACAACTTATACAAGTTTACCTGACAATATTTGCTTTTTCCTCGAGTTTCGACGGGAATTCATTCTTACTTAATCGCCAGCCAGCGAGCAATTCAAATATTTTTCAGAGTTGGGCAAAAAAGCAAGGAAAATGGCGAAAGGTGGTATTATTTTTTTTGCTCAACGAAAGCGGAAGCTATTTCTACATTTATGAAGATAGATAAAAAGCTGGCCGAGAATGAAAAATTCAGCAAATTCCCAGTCAAAGGCAAATATTTGTTAAATTCTTAAAAGCAGCGCTGCCCGGCGGTCCGAAAAATTGGTGCGCGACGTTGAGAGAATAGTAATGGCGCGCGCGGCTGGGAAATGAATTTTGAAAGTGCATGAGAATCGGCTTGTTTAGCAAGCGATTAATACGGGGTGCGAATGTCGGGGCGAATTTCCCTATAACCGCAAGCGCCGGATCCCTACGCATTAATCGATCGCCAGCGATTCCAACGGAACATTATGCCCAGAGCTTTTTATCCAATCCGTCTTTCCGCTAAATAAACGTCCATAAATATCTCCTTAATTGTCGTAGTTGGTTGGCAACGACAAAAGCGGCCCCAGTTAAATAGTTTAATCGATTACAGCCCGGCCAAATCGCTTAATCGACGAAAGTTCCTGATTTAAAATTTAGTCAGTTTTTAAAGTCCCTCTGAAATTGTACTTTGGAATTTCGGTTCGACGAGGTGAGTGAAATATGACGACTTAGCAGGCACTCGACGATTCTTTCAACTTTCGGAATTATATAAAGTTCCCTCGGGGCTCATTGATTATCGCTGGGATTCGAGAATTTCACTAGTCTGGAATCGGATTATCTCATTGACGCTTTTTATAAATCAGAGCTTCTTTCAATACAGCCTTTGCAAGAAACTTTCATCTTAGGTATCAATTCTCTCAGTCTATCGAATCGCCGTTGTTTCGTTTCGATGACAATTAACCTATAAAGACATTTACGTCATGTTACATCGCAAAATTAATCTGCACAACACTTGCCTGCTTATGACAAATGTATGTCAGCTGTAGCTGTACATTACGGTGAAGCTAATTCAGTTAGCAATAGAGTTATAATAAGTGAATAGAAACTTTTTAACCGACTCTATGACCCTGTAGGAAATTCCAACCATCATATCACCATTTTATTTCGAATAATATACCGAATGGCCATCTTTCCGACCAGTACATCACCAGAAAGCCTGTT
>JAPYYQ010002937.1:0-33707 GCA_030522585.1 Anagyrus pseudococci | reverse complement strand
CTTTCCAGCATATCCCATTGATATACACCCCCGGAATTTCCGTTATCGCCCACCCCCTCTCCCCCCCCCCCCCTCTCTACTCTCGTCCTCCTCCGCACCGTTATGCTCTTTCCTTCACGCCCTTCTGCCTCCCTGGCACGTTTTATTTTCTCTCCCCGTGGCGCATATGTAACGCAGGAGAGAGAGAGAGAGAGAAAAAGAGCATAGTGTGTCTATCTAGGGGCAGCGCTGAGAGATGAGGCGGTCACACCTATTGTGATACAGGAATTTTCTCCTCGACAAGGCTAGAATGGAATCCGAGAAGTGTGTGAGCCATACGTGGCTTGCATGCTCAACCGCGCCGAGTGCGAAAAGTAATTTTTAAATACGTCCCGCTGCCCTTAGCCTCCTCCCTCTTCTCCTTCTCCACGCGTTGAAGTGGCCTCTCGGATGTAATATGAAAGTCACACTGTCGTCGTTTGGATTTTTAAGCGTCTCTTTTTTTTCTGTCACTTCGCCTCGGTTATTTTTTCTCGAAAGTATCACGGCTCTTATTGATCGGCGATGATTGAAGAAATTTGCATGATAAATTGATTGTGAGTTTAACTCGAAAAGAGTGAAGTTCACTCAAAATTCAGTAAAAACAGAGCCACTCAAAGACGTTTGAGTGAAATTTTCACTCGATTCATTTTAGAGAGTAATGATATCGCACTTGTTATCTTGTTATTTAACATGTGGCTTTTTCGTCGAAATAAGGTCGTCGTATAAGTAATGCTCGAATTCGGCGTGAATTAATGAATTTGAAAAAAAAAACGAAGCAGAAGCGAAATCGAAAGCAAGAGTTGTCCGTGTTCTTAATAAGTTGGACACGTATATACTGGTAGAAAAATGCGCGCCGTTTGCCATATTAATAAATATCTAGATTAAAAGTTGACAAACGCATACGCGTGTATCAGATATTCATCATAGGGACATCCTATTTTTCATATCTGGAGAAGAGTCTTGATAGAGATGCAGGAAATGTATTTATCCAAGGCCGGGAGTGTATTTTTCATTATAAAAATATTGAGCGCATTATAAGAGTAGCATTTGAATTTTCATTAATTAAAAAAATTTTAAAATTAAATCTCCTCGTCTTTGCCGTATGACGTTGCAAATTAAAAATTTTATCTTCAACGTTTGAGCGTGAAATTTCTGGAATGTTTCGATATGTATTTCAAATTTTTGTCATTTTCATATAGCGTTATTAGAAAGATTCCGTATTATAGTTCGCGCTGCTAAAGTTTTACCCAAGATAAAATCAAGCCCGATTATTAACGAAGAACATTGACCAAATTTAATACATTATCTAATATTTTAAATTTTAAATATTTTTACATTCTTAACTTTCAACGTTTTTGAAAATGTGATTGAAATAAAAAGTTTCCGAGTTTTATTAGTATAAAAATTTCTAACTACTAGAATTCCTGTCTATTTCTGTAAAGTACTTCCACGTCGCTTTTACCACCGTTTTTCCTGCTGGTCTAATTTTGATGAAAATTAAATTTTAATAAATTTGCGAGTGTCAAAAAAAGAAACGAATCCACAACGTTACGCGTAGATACTCTAAAATCGTCTGTTAATAATTCACACGCTCCCACAGTATAATGGACTGTCTACCTGATTCTCCGTTGTTGCGCGCCTGTAAGTTGTTTGTCACGAAGACTGCGGTGTCTAGCGTGAGTTGACCGTATGCGCCAAGAAAAAAAGATAAAAAAATTTGTTTTAACAGCAGAAACCTTACATTTTTATCATTGGAAAATAAATGATAGAGTCGTATAGTGTGTCACGGATACAATCCAATGCAGAGATGATACGGGGAACGTTATGCGATGCGTAACGCGATAAGCCCGTATCGTTGAAGGGTCTGTTTTAGCTCTATTAGATCGTAGGCCCGATTGACCAGCATAGTTTTTTTTATCACGAATAAACGCCCTTATTCCGAGTTAGATTGGCAGCAGGGTCAACGTTACGCGCAATTATTTTTTCCGACAAAAGTGTAAAGTATCTCGAGACCCGTACGAGAGAAAGAGATCTGCAACCGGTAGTCGGATTATTTAACCAAATATTTGATGTCGCAACGGCTGTGCCCCGTTACCCGTCCGCTGTCATTCGCCTGCGGATGCCTGCTATATATACATACGCGTACATGCAGGTTGTGCGCGGCGTCGGTTCCCAGAACACACGCGTGATTGCTTTGTAGTGACGAGAGAAATCGTGCGAATGAGCGAAGAGAGCGCCCCCGCTGAATATATTCGGCTTTCGTAACGAACACCGACAGCTTCGCAGTCCACGTATACTTACGCGTGCGCCGCTCCATATTCGCTGCGGAACTAGTTTCGTTTATTCGACTATAGCCAGCAGTGAGCTCTTCTGTTGTGCGCCTGCGCAGAGATGAAAAATAATCAGTGTTTTTCGAGTTTTCCAATGTTTGAGAGGCTCTCGGGAAAAACATGGACTGAACTAGATGAGAAGAGTATCGTTGATGATTTTGGTGTTTTAGAACACGCATATTTTATTGGCTTACAAATTCTTACAGTTTAGAAACGTGCGTGTTTTCGCATTACGATAACGCGTACAAAAAGTCACTTAAAATTACAATAGCATAGCTTACAACGTTTTTTTTTTTCTTAAATTGAGACTATTTCGATCGAGTAAATAAGTCTGCGTACAAAGCTAAGCACTTGATAAAATTGTAACTTACAACATTAAAGCTACGCTAAAGAGAATTTTTGGTTAATATTCGTTATCAAATTTCGCGTCGGAAAGCGCTCGAATAGTTTATGTTGATTCAATCTGATAAAATATTGATAAATGCAAATGTTCGATTAAAATAGTGATTCGTTACGGCTATGTTTACAGTTCACTGATTAATATTAATGAATTTAGCTGATTATTATTTCAAGATTATCGGAAACTCTATCTTTCAGCTGACGTACATACACAGCTTACAATCAATAACGTATGAAACACGTGCTACAGCGTGTTACAGTACTTATCGATTCTTATGAAATTCGCAGGACTACACCAATTTCATTTTAGCAGATCCTAGCAATGTATTATAAATTGCTTGGGGCTTCAAGCGCAAAATAGCTGCATCATCGATCCGAAAAGCTTAGATATTTATGTACAATATCCAGTCTTGCAAAATAGTTTTTCGATTAAAATTTACCTGTTTATTGATCGTTTGAAAACTGCTGTTTCCAGCTAAACGATAATATTCGAAAGATGTGTGTACACATTAAAAATCAAAGTACTTTTAAAAAAATAAATGCGCATGGAAATTGTCCATATACGACAAAACAAAAACCTTCGATCATCGCTAACATTATGAAAAAGCTTAGTTCTTATCAATGTATATCACGATAATATATTTCATAAATTTTAACGTAAACACTTCATACACGTCTTATAATTGCCTATCCCATTCACAGTTATGAGCGCAATGAAAGCCTTTTCGTGTAAAGCAGTTCATAGACTGTTGGTATTACTGGCGAGGGAATAATTAATTTGCACTTTGGAATACGACTCAGCAAAAGGGAAACAGAGACATAGAGAGATCGTGCGTGCAATTGGTCAAAATTAATTGAAATTCATTGCTTACAGCTTCCAACGCAAATTATATATTCTAAACTGGCAAGAATTCACTTTCGCTGCGGTTTTTCAGGGCATCTCAGCTGCCCTCCATTCGAAATAAGTATTCTCTTTATTTGGCTGGTAACAATGGCAAGCACTTGCGTGCTTAATAATTCAAAAATGGTGTTTTCACCTAAAAAAAATATATAATCAATTTATAGACGGATATGGCCAACGATCAATATTTATTTGGTAAAGCTTTATTATTTTCTACATTACCTTGAAGTGGTTGGAGATGCCCTCATATGGATAAGTTTCTTTGGACAGGGTACGATAATATCCGTTGTGACGAATGCGATATTCGCCCGGCAGAACTGATTCCGGTATTTCCCATTTAATGATTACTTGACTAGTACCGAGGATTACCGAAGTTCTTTCCCATATGAATCTAGAATCATAAACACAATAACGAGGTTAATCTTTTAATCCTTGATGTTGTTTATTTTTTAGACGAGCTCGGAGTTGCAGACTTACTTCGTTTCCCAATCCGCGTCTGTGGCAACAGGAGTCCAAGTTTCGTCGTCTTCCAATCTTTCGATGGTCAAAAAGGTACTTTCTGTCATTAGATTGTTCCTTGGATGTCCTGAAATCTTTTGGAAGACAAGATGTTTATAGATGTAGAAACATAAGTAACACGACGAAATACTAAAGCCAAGATTATCAATTTTATATTAACGTTACCCGTTGACGATTTAACGCGATAGACCGGAAAAATCGTAGCGATACAAACGGACAAATATTTATCACCAAAACGATTGAAGGTCAATTTCGCTGGATACACATATTTTTTTCACGTCCACAGGCCGAAGGTTCAATTGTCACGAAGCCCTACATAGCCCACAGCGCCTGACCTTCTCGTCAATCTATCACTCTCTAGAAAAACATATTCCAAAACGAGAGAGAGAGAGAGAGAGAGAGAGAGAGAGAGAGGGAGAGAGAGAGAGAGAGAGAGAGAGAGAGAGAGAGAGAGAGAAAGGAAAAAGAAACCTTGGACTTTTATTCGACGCGTATGGAGTAGTCATAAATGACGAGGATCCAACGTTTACGGGCCGGCCTCCCCTCGCGGCATCTCTATTCTAGCAACTGCAGCTGTCAAATACGCGCGCGTGGTGTTGCCAAGAGTCGCGACTGTTAAATGAAATTCTATTTTACAATCGTTGAGAGTGAGTCGGTCGAGGCTGCAAATCTTACGAGTCCACGGTCAAATCATCTTCCCGTAGCGTGTACACATACGTCCGCTTTGAGCTTCTATGATAACCGAAAGCGGGGGGGGGGGGGGGGGGGGGGGGGGGGGGGGGGGGGGGGGGGGGGGGGGGGGGGGGGGGGGGGGGGGGGGGGGGGGGGGGGGGGGGGGGGGGGGGTGTTGTTGGTGAAATGCGATAAACGTGTCACATCCTCTAGCGCTTATGAGGGCGCATCTGTATAATTCGGCCTTCGCCGTAATGCACGTCGTACGTTCCTCGGTGCACAGAGACGCCTCAATCTCGGCAAGTGCGTAGCTCTTGTTCGCGGACGGGCAAGGACGGCCAAATGGAATTGCGACGGAGGCAGGGATTGCGTAAGCAATGACGCAGAGGGCGGGTTTTTACATAAACCCGTGTTTCCATGGGCTTTATGCAATTGACCGCAGCGAATTCGGCTCTCACCACCTCGTCTAATTCAAGAATGTAAGCATCGCGCGCCTCTCCTTTTTTTGTCCTCTCCCTGACACCGAGAGCCATGGGAACCCCCTCGGTGCGTTCTCTTCCCGGAACTCGCGCGAGAGTCTGTAAGGGGTGCAAAAAAAGCTTCCATCTGTTCTTCGCGCGAGGAAATCACTTGTTGGGATTCCGCTGAATGTGCCATTGTTTGAGCCCGGGTCTTCGAAGGATTTTCGTTTTTGTTCGACGCGAGAGACGCTTTTTAATCTGGTTGCGTAAATTTTATGAATATGGCATTGAATGAATATTATGTGGATGTTCCTATACTTTTTCATCGGCTTACGTTTTCTTTAGTGGGAATTTAGATGTTAAAGTTGTAATTGAAATTCAATGAAAACAAAAGGAGAATTTTTCATTGCGAATAAAAACTTTCTCGCTTCAAATATTGAAATTCTCGGATATTGCACGCGGGAAATTTGGTGCGATGGTATTCGATTCAAGCTATTGTTAATAAAAAAAAAGAATTGAAAAATCCTATTGAAATGCCAATTTTTGCCGGCTTCCGAACTTGACGTCATAGTAGGATCGACAAGGAAAACTTATTATTCGCAGTAATTTCCTAAATAAAACTATTTTCCCAAATGAATCATCTATTTTTCCTTTTTTTTTTTAATGATTGATTAACTTTTAAAACTGGCAGTGCTATATTAATCTTGATCCAAAATTATCCCACAATTATACGCTTTTCCTCATCGCGACTGATGTTTTCAACGAGTTTGATTGATCATACTCAGCGCCATTTAAAATGCCTAATCACGGGCGATTGTTTTTAATCGAACGGTTAAACAAGCGTCGAATCGAAGAAAACGTCGGCTAACTTACGAATCTGACGGTGACGACGTCACCAGGCCGATGTGTGCGCATCGGCTGCTTAACGCAGTCGCCGAAATCCTTGCCGAACGAGTGCCAGTCGAAGACGACAGGCGTCACCAGGCTTATCAGTCTCTCCTTGGATAGATCCGGCGGGCTTGGTCCACTTTCGACCTCTTCACCCTGCAAACGTAAACGTGTCATCTATACCGTTCGCTACGTCAAATTTTGACGAATCAATCCGAAATTACTACTTACCAGAACAGCACGCTCGGCGAGCTCGGCGTACTGCTTGAGATAGATGGTCAGGGTGTGCGGCCCGTAAATCGTCGATGCGCCCTCGTACCTCTGCACCTGTTCATCGCGTAGAGAATATTTCATTTGCGACGCATAAAATATATATATTGCGTCCCTTTTGCGACACACTGCCCTTATTACTGAAGACACCCACCTGATACTCCTCGGGCGTGGCGATGTAGTCGCTGTAGGTGTTGCAGAGCCCGGCGACGATCACCTCGGCATCGCCGAACGACTCGTCGGCCTTGGCGATGGCCTTCTTCACGGAGTCGCGCAGCCTGCGCCCGGACATCGTCGTGAACTCGCCGGGCACGCCGGCTAGCACGACGTTACCCACGAGCGCCAATTGCGTCGACACCACGTGCGGCTGCCATTCGTACGGCTTCACCATCTGCACACATCACACACCCAAATACCTCTTGTTTTTTTTTTTTTACTGTTGCACTTATATACAAAATATCGTAAATATACACGCTCGTAGCGAAGAATTGGATTTTTTTCTTCGAAAGTGAAGATTTTTTTGTCTACGTTTAGGATGAATAACAAAAAAAAATTTCGTAATACACAGAAGAACATTGGACTATCGAAGCAAGGGCGTTCGAGAGGGGGGGGAGGGCTAAAAATTGAGTCGTGCGCGGGGAGTCGCCAAGTCAGCCGTGGGTATGATCGATAACGTTGCGAAACATTGAAAACTCGTTTTGGACATGTAGCGCGCGGCGACGAGCCGAGAGCAAAAAATAATACGCCCAGCCGAGGGAGAATAGAAGAACAAAAAAATATTGTAATACACGCCGAGTTTAACCCCGCGCTCGCCGGCCGACCTTATTTGTATGACGGCCCCTATTACGGACGACGTTTTTATTATCCTGCCACACACGAGACCCTCTCAACGAAAGCGCACATTCTTGCTGGCGGACATTTCTTCGGGCGATCGAGAGGAAAAGGGTGTATATACGCTTATATTCCTTACAGAAAATCACGAGCGCAGAGAGGTAACACACGTACATTTCGTCGTGTTTTTGCTCTCTAATGCGCCGTTGGAAAACAAAGATCGAGAGAGAGAGAAAAACAAAAAAAGAATAATCCACGTTGAGAATAACAAATGAGGTCAACAGGAGATTGAAAATATCGCGCAATTTTTCATCTCGTTATAATGCTCCGTCGTCCCTCTATTGCAATAACGACACGCTTTAACCTCCCTTTACGTTCGTTTTACCGATAAGCAATTAATTAAACTTCGTTTTCGAAAAAATTGAAAAAAAAAAGAAAATACGACGCCGCAAGATTAATCAGGCGCTTAATTAAATTCCTATTAGCGATCGGCATTGATCAACCGGAAAAACATACATCATCCCACCCTCCTCTTCCTCGGCGACTCTAAATAGCGCTGTTTTCCTTTTTTTTCTTCTTTCTTTTCAAAGTGCTAAAGTGAAATATTACGGTATCGTGATAAAGCCGGTATCAAGCGCACAATATATAACATCGCTCGTTTTCTCTCCCACTCATAAATTTCCCATTACTAAATCTCTCCGGTGTACACGAGAGAATAGCCACAGCTGCGGCTCGATGAGGTAAGAAGGAAGAGAAAAAAAATGAGATCGTCGAATCACGCGAGAGAGCTGGTAATTTTTCGCGATCGCAATATGCAGGCGCGAGATACGTACAATAGGGCGACAGCAACAACAGGCATCTGTGTGTGTCTATAGTTAGTTTCTCAAACGAGAGCCGCTGTGCGCTGGCTATCTCTCGGGCTGGAAACGCGCTTAATTTGCAAGGGAAACTAATGAGTCCATTATATCGTTGTTCGGAAAGAACGTACGCGCCTGCTGCTGGCCGTTTGCGCAAGCCCTTATAGCTACTGCTCTCTCTCTCTCTCCCTCGTACTATACATGCAAGCCCGTGCGAAAGACAGACCGGCAGCGAGAGATAATGACCGATTTCGTTCGCCTCTCTCGCTCGGTCTAATGAAGCGCTAGGACAATTTGTTCCGATCCCTCGTTGCGCGCATTTCATCGAGATAAAAAAAGAAACAGGTATACTTGGCGACCATATTCCGCGGAAACGCGACGATTTTTTTCAAATTGCCACGGAGGATGTTGATTGCGGATCCCTGCAAAGGGATGAAAAAAAGCTTGCGTCATGGTACACTTTGGACAATTGACTTTTGATTGAATGCTTGCCGCTCTCGATTTTTGCCCAGGCGGATATGCAAGAGATAGGGAGAGGGAACGTGATGGTTGGAAAATTGTTTGATTTTCGAATTGCTCTCTCGTGACTGCGACGAACATTTTTTTTTTATTTTTCGTTATTAGAGCGGGGTTGATATTTTCGAACGACCGCAGGATTTGAATACTTATTCTTAGTGCTCATTGATGCCATTATTCATAATCTGCCTGATGCTTTCTTTTTTTCTATTTTTATATCACGTCGGCTTCACGAATTGCAAAAGGCTGAAATTTTCAAGAGCCGTCTTGAATTATAAGAATTTTTACGCAACCGGATAAACAGCCTGTCATAAATATTAAAATTTTTACTCTCGTTCATTCCTCCTCTTTCTCTCTCTTTATTTTGCGTCGAATAAATTTGAAAGAAAAATAAGCAGCGATTATGAATAACGCAAAGCGCGAAAAAGTGACCCCCTCTTCACTTCCTCCACCTTCCCCCGAAGGGGAGGGAAGGGGACCAGTGCGAAAATACGAAATGACTCGGACAAATATTCGATAAACACAATCAATCTATTAAGGGAGTCGAATGAAAAATTGCCGGGTTTTCGACCATAAACCTCACGCTTCTATACAGTCAAGTTGATAAATCGATAAAAATCAAGCTTGACGATTCGTCTGAAATTTAAGCATTACCCGGCCGTGTATATGGGAAGGGGAAAAGAGCGAGGCTATGCATAATGCAAAGAAGAGAGCCTGGACTTACCCGTCCCGTGGCGAGGAGTATTGGCTTGGCGCCATGGCAACTTATGTCCTCGTCCGTTGGCTTGGCCAGGAAGTTGCGGACGGCGTTCCAGAATGGGTTGGGCGTCGTCGTACCCTGCTCGAAGGCAAACGAGCCCGGCCCGTCGGTCGTGCCCGCGGCGAAGCTGTAACCCATCGCTGGTACGCAGCCGGACACCTGTTATAAAAGTTTTGCCAAATCGAATTAATTAGTGATTTTTATACTTTGTATTTTTTTGGGGGGTTTTGTTTTATGAGGATATTAGCTTTCTGGCATTAAATGAATTTCAATTTTTCGTATGACACCGTGTGGATGTTATAATATAATTTGTTCGAAATATTTATTCTCTTGTAAATTTACTCGGCATTTTCTTAATTAACGCATTTGTTAATTTCGATGCGATATATCGCTGATGATTAAAATTTAATTACAAAATCGTATATACAAAAGATATCATTAGAGGATTTATAAATCGTATTATTCATTTTAATGGCTGTCATGCAATATGTGCTGTTAGTTTTATACTGTCAATTATCGGACTGAAATTTCAAATATTCATGTATTTATTTTATTTATTTAATAAACCAAAAAATATTTACAAAGTACGTGACATTGCGTTGAATTGAGTAATTTTTAATTAATTTTTCGATTTCTCGTTACTTTATTTATTATTTTTTTTTTTTATTAGAATAAATCATCGTTCAGTACCAAAATGATGATGGATATCCAAGAAAATTATTAAATAATACATTGAACCATAAATTATTCTTAATTAAATATCCTCGAGCTGAAAAACTAATTATTTGCAACTCGACAACTCCGTACCTTTTAATAATTGTTAAAAGTGATTAATAGTTGCAAGATATACAAAGGAAATTCTCGTTTTTTACGGCTTCTAGACTGAAAGAAAAAAAACTCAAAAGGAAAAAAAAGCAAGAATAAAGCATTGTGCGGCAGAGTCGGTAGCATAAACGCCACGTAATATTGCACAAATCGCCAAGATCTCCTTATCATCGAGTAACAATAATGCTCTCATTGCCGCGCTCGATATTTCTCCGCTCGCGCGCGAATCCAGCCCAATAAATCTATGTGCACGACCGACAGAGCCACGCGTCAACGTCGGCGCAGCCTCTTTCACACGCTGCGACTGCGGCTTTATCAGTTTCTTTCCCCCCCCCCCCTCGCGAGTCGCAACGGAAGGGGGGAGTCCAAGAGCCGGCGGGCCACTCAAGCGGATCCGTTTGAAAGTCGGTAAGTGACGCGCGGGGCCGAGAGATTTCGTACGATATCGTTGGAGGGAGGGCAATCGGCGATCGCAAATGAAAAGTCAATCGGCGAGAAAATGCATTGTTGCTCGTTGCGCGGAGTGGGAGGCCAAGCGGAAACGGCATTATTACCGGCAATATCGAACGTGACGCAATTAGCCTTGGGCTGGAGAGGACGCCGAGGGAAAATCCGTCTGTGTTTACAGCGGGCCTCCCTTCCACTGAGAGCAGCAGCAACCGATACGAAATTAGCCCGGCGGGGCGCAATCGACGTTTGCGCGCGCCGACATGCAACCCCCCACCGATTTTTATCTTAATCATTGCTGCACCCGAGACATGTATATATAATTGGCGACGGGAGCTATCAGTCTCTCTCTCTCCATGGCTGTTCTCGGCTAACAAGAGAACGGGCTCGGGCTCTTTGAAGGGGGTCCCTCCCCAGCCAGCCGATCATGAGACTCTCTGGCTAATTCAATGCTACCCGCTGGATTATCGGGAACGATTAGTTCGCAGCTCCCGTTGCTTGGAAAAATCGATCCCGGTGCACTCCGATATTAGCCGAGATAAATACCTCTCTCACTCTCTCGCCAGCTATCGCGAGCCACGAACGGCCTTGCTCGTTTTGTATTTCTCTGAATAATTTATGGCTGTATTTCTCGAAAGTCCGTTTCGTTTGAAAATTTGCTTTATATCGTCGGGGCCGTTTAATGTTGAAGCGCATAAATTATATGCGAAATCGAGCTCGATAAAATAATATAGCCGCGGTACACACGGCTTTGCGCACAATCGAATGTTTAACTTTCCTAAATATATCCCCCCCCACATATATATGTAAATATGTATATCCGGCATTGGCGCAATAACAGAGTATCTCTCGAGTTTATATTTCATTTATTAAACTTTTGAAAAACTTTCATTGCGCGTTCTAAAATTAATCGAGTATATAGCCAAGGTCGTCGGAACGTAATTCCCCACTTTTTTCCCCTTTTTCGGAAAAAAATAAAGTATCGCGCTAGCCTGGTGCCTTTGCAAGTGACGAGCTGCTGACTCCTCAGCAACGCGTTAACCATTCGTTTATCGAGCATTATTCGCTGCTCGGCCCTCTCGTTTTCGCAAACAGACCCCGCGTCGAGAGATGGCAAAGTCTTATCCCCGTGAATCTCGGGCGTTGGGACAATCGATACGCCAGGAATAAGCTCGGCTAAATCTCAGCTCGGCAATCCGATTTCTAACAATAGACCGTGTTTCCACCCTCCCCAAGAGACCTCGATCGAGTTCGGAGAAAGACAGTTGCTTCGGGCTCTCTTCGCCCACGCTCGGAGTGGCCAAGAGGCTTTCGAGGGAAGGGGGTTAAAATCGAATAAGAATAATTTTACCTGCTCCTGCTGGCCGGTCGTCTCATTGTAGAAGGTGGCGTTCTGGCTTGGCATGTCGACGAAACGGTGGACAATGCGCACGGGACCTATGACCTCGGTGCGCGACTCGCTGTCCTGCCAGAGTCTCTGCGAAAAGGAGCAAATTTAATCGTTACCATTTTTTGTTCTCGTTCGATTTATTAATGCACATGCGCGTTAATTTGATGGCCATTATCGTGATTATAACTGCTATGAAATATCATCGTGATAATTATAATTGACGAATCAAGGAGAGTAACATCTGGAGTAGGAAGTTCCGAGAGAGGGTAATTCTCAAAGTCAAAGTGAAGTTTCATTATGTTTAGCCAGCTAAGTAGTTCGGGGGGAGAAGCCGATTACCCCTCGGAGTCATCAAATAGCGCGTTGCCGTGAGTAATCATTTAATGCTCGTCATAACTTCTGTCTCGATATATATTTTTCTCTGATATTTACTCGATCACCCTCTCTCTCTTCGGCTATTCTCGAAAACTAATGAAACGCGTTATACGATAAGACAAATAAAGGGTACGTATACATTTCGCGTCTGTGTGCCTGCCTGCGTCTGCCACCGTATTATTTTCATCACGTTTCAAAAGTGGAAGTCAATCACGCGAAAATTATACGACTTTTTATCCGATTTTTTTTTAATCAATTGGCTCTTCCAAATTTTTTCTCCCCCGACAACGAGAACAAAAAAATCTCCCCTCCCCGATCTTTCTTTATAACATCTCAAGAGAGTCCATCATAATAGGACACGAGAAAAAGGGCAGAAAAGGTATATCAGGAGCATCCGATTCATTACCCGTCTTATCCACTTCATCACAGCCCGTGACATGAATGTGAAAATGACCGGGGTTATATGGAGAGAAAGAAAGGCAACACGTGTCCACTGCCAAGTATCGACCTACATAACATCGAAAAATCCGGTAGCTCGGTTAATCCCCGCGCGCCGACCTACCCGCCAAAAAAAAAAGTTTTCCAACGAGCGTCACGCGATCTTTAAATCCGCCCCATCCGTGCGTCATGCGCATGTATAACAGCTTCTCGTGCCTGTATACATATCTAGATGTATCCTGTCTTTTCATAAAAACTTTGAATAAGGGATTAGCATGTCGAATCGAGGGAAAATGGAACTAGTTTTCGTCTCCTCTTTTTTTTTTAGACTAAATCGCTCCTTTTCTCACTCCCCGAGTTTGGCGGGTGCATTTTGAAATAGCCACGCGCATTTTATGCATACGCGCTTTCGAGCTAGCCAACTCTTGGCAAGATTTATGTATATATGTTCGGTTAAGGTTCTATCTGGTTTCTTAATTCTCTAAAGAGAAAGAGAGAGAGAGAGTAGTTGGTTATTTTTTTTTTAAGCAACGTGAAAACGCGATGCCTTCGCTATTGGATGTTGCAATCGATCTTTAAACGTACACGCGAGCTGAGCTTGTGTATGCGTTATGTTTACACGCGCGCGAAATCGTCTGGCTTTACGGGTCGTGAAAAATTTTTTGAGGACGAGTTGAAATAAGATAATGGTTTTGTCTATTTGGATTACATTAACTTTTTTCTTCTTACTCTTGCCTCCTCTCGATTTTTTTTTCGAATTTCCAGTTTGTTGCTGATTTTTGAAAGCCATTGTTTCTCGAGCGGCTACGAGATAAGCTTTGGGACGAGGATACCATTAAGTACTCACGTTACGTTATGTTCGCTTATATACTCGGGAAGACCTTTTGAAGTCACGTTACAAGAAGCTCCCTTGTATATTTATGGTACACTGGGTACGGTTTCTCTCTATAGTCAAGGGGGGGGGGGAGAGGGAATAGCGTAATTTATATCGTTGCCAAGGTAAAAGTGACTTGATGAAAAGTATTCTTTACACAATTGGCTCGAGAATCCAGTGGATAAAGTATTCGTTGATGCGGCTAGGCCTGGGAGTGGATCTGTCTTTCTTTTACTTTATTTACTTCTTTTTTTTCATACCGCACGTTCAGAAAGGTAATCAAACAAATTTACATAAATTTAATGTAATCCGTGAAAAGACGCGGCAAACTATAATTTAACGACTAAAATTTCCATAAATCAATACCGTCGCGCGTAAATAGCCCAATAGCCCTCCCCCCGTCACTCCGCTTGGAAAAATTTATTTATCGCTTTATCCGCTAATAAAGCCATCACTCGAACATCGTAAACTCTGTCCGCAGCATAAAAATCTCCATCCGAAATCCGCAACATTTAAATTCCACGTGTCCCTTTATAAACACACTAAACGATCCCTTGAAAAAAAAAGCCTTTCAAGCACTTAAAAGCTCCCTTCCCCTCTACCCTTCTAAAAAAAAAAACGTCCACCCCCAGAATCTCTAAGCCTTAATGATGTTTTCCAACTGTCACGAAAGCGGAGCTAACATAATTAACGAAGCTCACGTCTAACGCACGGCGAATCAAAAGTCAGATTCCACCGAGCAAACACATTCTCCATCTATCCATCAGGCTGGGTATATCAGCCTTCCGAGATCTAAAGTTGGAATAATCAGATAATAACATGGTTAGCGAGAAGAGGGGGGTGCCTGTTAACTTTTCCTAGGCCGAGTTCGCCTGTGTTGTTCTCCGCATAGCCGACGGAGCGAAAGTAAGAGGGGGAGAGCCCATTATGTGGCGCTTCTTCTCTCCGTCTCTCTCTCTCTCTCTCTTTCGGCGGCACGTGCTATACTCTCGGTCGCGCGCGGTGCGTAATCGAGAGCGCCTAGAGAGGCGCTCTCGATTACGCACCGCGCGCGCTCGCACAATAGAGGCTCTCCTCTTGCCCATTTCGTCTGTGTGTGTGTGTGTTAGTGCACTGCCGAATAGGCTTTGTTATTTAGCTTTGCCTTATCTCGCGACTCTCCTATTTCATTCGGCACGCTCATCCAGCATATCTCGCTGTGCGAGAGAGATGCAAAATTGTCACGGCCTACTCCTATACGCTAACCCCCCTGTATATCGATTATTTAAAAATTCTATTTTGTTAAGGCTCGCTCGTTATTCTTTGGAGTACCTGATCGAGGTTTGCACAAGGACACTGGAAGCAAACACAGGGAAGGCTTTCATAAGGGCAGAGTAAGAGTCCCTCTCTCGGTTTGACATGTAACGGCTTTTCCTTCTGCGTTGTTAGCTCCAGTTAGTCCGAGTTGTTGCTCAACGGCCAAACGAGTAGATAAATCTATCTTACGGGCTTTCAGAGCTTAATGGAGCTTTCGAGAAGTTAACAACAATAAAGTATTGGAAGAGGCGCTGCTTGATTCCAGGGGGGGGCTCGCTGAATCCGCCTCTATTAAGCGAGCCGAGACGCACACGATTATTTTTTCACTTCCGGCAGCCTCGTCGATTGTACCGCGGCCGGGTATTATTGGTAGATAAATAGATTAAGCCCTCTCTGCCCCCGAGCAGACACGTGCAAAAAAATGGGTTATGTGTGTATACGAAAGATTATGAATTAGAAGGGGCAAATGTAACACGAGAGCAGAGGGGGAATTGAGTTAATGTAATAAAGATATAGAGCTATAAGTTGGGAAAAAAATTGATCGTCCTAGGATATCTATATGAACATCGCGAACGAGATAATTAGCAATAAGCGCCTAATTGGAAATTCGGAAATAACCGTCCCCGACTTTTTCTTTCCACGCGGTATTTAACGAGCAATAAAACCGGGCAGCGTATGTACATAAGAGCCGTGACGAAAGGCAGAGCCGGTTAATACACATATAGATCGACGCAATAACGGTTAACAAATCGCCACACGGCCGCCGCGCGCGTACGGCCAAAGGAAAAAGTCCGCAATTCTTTTTTACGTAAACACTAGGCGCGCGCGTGGCCGAAACACGCGCAGACGCCAAGGCGACAATTGTCCATTCGCAACTTTCGCACTGAGCCTTCCCTCCCTCTCTCTCTCTCTCTCGCGAGAGCGCCGTCAGTTTCCTGTACGCGCGGCTGCACGTACGCGGAAAAGCCGTTTTGCAAGCGATGCTGCTGTCGCCGAATGACAATTCGACTTCTCCCCCCCCCTCGATCTCTCTCTCGTCGCTCATCTTCCTTTTCTTCTTTCCTACTTTCTTTTATCCTCCTTCTTCTTTTTCTCTAGTGTCCCGAGTCTTTGTGTCGCATAGAGTCTCGTTAGGAGCGAGTCTTGTAATTTCCTTACGTCACACGCGTGCGTTACTCTGGCTGTCGCGTGTGCGCGCCTGTCTGTGTGTTTTTATGCCTCGCAGATATCTAAGTTTCACTTTTATGGCCAGGCGCACGCGTGCTCATAACGGTAAATTCGTGTAATAACATAGTCTCTGCACTACTATACTTGATACCGACTCTTTTTTGCCATCAATCAAAGCAAATTTAGTTTCCCCCCTCTATTTTTAAATCATTAATTAACAATGATATTCATTGAACAAATTAAACGTTCAACTATAATTTCCGCCCCCTGGGGGGGGGATAATTAGATTTTACACAGCCGAGAAAAGGTATCGAGATCGTTAAGGCCATACGTAATTAGTCCCCCGCAATCGCATTACCCAAAAAGCAAAGGCGCGCGCGTGTGTTTGCTTTGAATAAATCTCCGAGAGCATTACACTTTTACTATTCTCCCTACCCTCCCCCTTTTCCTCGCTAGAGCGTATAAATTACACTTGGCAGAGATAATATTCGTAATGGCAAAGAAAAAAAAAATGTTGAAGCGTAAAAGGGACGAAAAAAAAAATGTTCGCTCAATTATGCGCACTTATCGTCTTTGTTCGAACCTTAAATGAAATGCAAATGCAGCCTCTTTCATTGGCGCTATTCTCTTTTCTCTTCGACCAAATAAAATTTGAATAATGTAACGCTCTCGAGCACGTGTGTGTGTGTGTGTCTATGTGTGTTTCACCGTTGGCTATCGCATTATTCCGCTGAAATCCGTAAATAAAAGAAAGACGGGAAAGAAGAAGATGAATAAAAAAGCCTAAAACATTACGCAATTTACGCAGAGCTCAACGCACATGCCCGTGTATATGTATAACGCCTGCTTTAATATTCAAGAAAGGTAAACAAAGAGAGCATAGGCAGCAACAGGCCCGCACGTCTCTCTCGCTGCAACCGCTCACGTAACCATATAGCCAACGAGCAGTCGTATATGTGTACGTATCTGTGAGACGAGAGGAAAAGGGGGAGAAACCTTCTCATAGCCAATCCTCACTTGCATCTTCAGAAGCAACAATTGCAAACGAGAATGGGTATTTGCTTCATCGCTCTCTCTCTCTCTCTCTCTCTCTCTCTCTCTCTCTCTCTCTCCCTCTCTCTCTCTTGCGCGCCGGACGCAGATTCAACGCCAATATAGGCGCACGAGCACGTGTGTGTGTCAAACTGATAACGCTCGCGCGAGAGAGAAGAGAGAGAGAGCTGTTGAAAGGGCCGGGGGATAATTTCTCGCTTTCAAGGATCCACGGGGGCTCTCTCCGACTTACAGGACAAGGATTGCGCTCTTTCGATGCTGATAATCGATAAGAGAGCTGCCGCGAATGGGAATTTTCTGGGAGGTTGCCTGGATTTATGCTTATTGCGCTCAAGGCTGTATACAGCGCGCGCGCACCTCCGAGCAGCGGCGTTGCTTTCATCGATGTTTCATTTTGTAGTTTCTTTCGAGGGGAAAGGGGGGGAGACTTTATCATTGGCTCGTTTCAATTTTGACGCGCATTGTTACTTTGTACGGATATTGTTGCTTGTTGGTGTTTGAGTTTGGGAATTATTTTCAATTTTCGACTTTTCTATCAAAATCGCGCGAGTTTATTGCCGAGAGTTAAGAGAGAGAGAGAAAGTTGGGAAAACGTTGATTGAATGTAAACAGAAAATTCAAGCTTTATAACGGTTAGTATACCGCGTTGGAATACCGATGGAGTATTAAAGATGAGTTGTTTTTGAACAAAAATTTTATTAACTTACGGGAAAACAGACGGATCGAGCGCCTTGGAAAATCCATTCATTTTCAAGCGACACGGAGATTTTAAACTATTTGAAAAAAATAAAAAGAAGAAATGCATTCTACTAGCTGGCTAGCGCAAACTTAATTTCCGCGCCGAATAAATTTGTCCGTTCTCAGAGATGAGAGGCGGGGAGGGGGGGGGGGGTAGGTAGTAAATCGTATTTGAAAGTTAAATTCTTTTTTAATCCCGAACAACGCGAGCCCTATTACGAAATGACAAAAGTTTCGACACGACAGACACATTGGATTTACATTTTTCTAATTTCCTCGTGTGCAGAGCTTGAAAACAAAAAAAAAAAGAAAAATAAGAAACTCAACGACAAAGCGTGCAAAAGCTACGCGTCCAGTAGCTTATCTCTCGAGTCTCCCCGGGCAACTCGTCGTTTTTCGGCATCGCGATATATCTCTCTCGGCGCTGAGTTTACGCCTATTACGTATATAGCAGAAGCGAAAGTGAAATGTGCATTCCGTTAATCCTCGCTCTGGCGCGCGCGCGCGCGCACTGCTCCGTTTCGACACTGGTGCACGCGAGTGTGTCTCTCCCTCTCTACCTCCTTGATGCTCCTGCCGCTGTATGTACGCTTCTCTAACAGTAGGGCCCTCTTTTTTTCTTTCTCTCTCTCTTTCCAGCTCTGCTGAGCTTAATATGCTCGAGAGAGAAAGAGAGACGCGTGATTGAGGATCGAGAGAGAGAGAGAGAGAGAGAGAGAGAGAGCGAGAGCTACCGCTCTGCGCGCCTTCGCGTTGGATTATTGATGGGCTTGGCCGTGAGCGCGAGGGAAATGGCTTGCTCTGTGAACCGTGAGATGGAATATATATCCTTGCCGTTGCCGACTAAAGGAGCTTATATCTCTGCTGCAGAGCTTGTTGCTCCCTCCCTCTCTCTCACTCTCTGGAGGCAAGTGATGAATGAATGGAGGATGCTCCTGTGATTATCGTTATTATATGGGCTGCTGCTGTGTCGGGCTCATTTTAAATTATTGCTTCTCCCTCGATATACGGCTTTTCGGCGCTTTTTCACTCTACTTAGACGTGTATACTGATATAAACATAGTTTGCGGATCGCGCGAGCTTGATATTTAACGATTTTCCTTTTTTTTTTCTTGGGTGTTCATCAGTTGGTTTATAATTTTTAACGAGTTTAATATGCGTCTATCGTATTTCGTGTGCGCCGCGCATCTTAAAATATACCCCGCTCGCTCTCTCTCTCTCTCTCTCTCTCTCTCTCTCTCTCTCTCTCTCTCTCTCTCTCTCTCTCTCTCTCTATAAATCTCGTAATCCTCCGGCTATGCCGATCCAATTTAGATCAATACAAATACACACACAGACACATACATAAAACAGACGGAAAAATAAAGCGAAAACGAAAAACTTTTTCTATAAGCCCAACGGCTGGATATAATATGAACTTTATGTCTATAGTTCGCCTCCCCCCTATCCCACGCCATGCCTCCAGTACGGCGACAATAATACAAGGCAATAAAAATATCCTTATTTTTCCCGCGTGTCTACGCATGAGCCAGAGAGCAGTTATACATTACCCCCCTGCACATTTTGAGCGAGCGAACGAGCGTTAGTGTAGGCAGTGATACGAGAGAGGAGGAGCAGCAGTAGCAGCGCGCCGAGTGCCTAAGGTATTATACTATTCGGTAAACGATGCCACTTGTGTACGCCGAGAGTGGAGAAGTTACACGGAGAGAGAGAGAGAGAGAGAGAAAGAAGTCCTTGAACTCCCGGCGTTGCGCTTAGGCCGCCAGCCTTCTTCCCCCTCACCACCGCCACCCCCATCACAACACTCTCACGTATAAGTGAGTAAACAATCTATCGATTTCATATATTCTTAGCCGATAAAAGCTCGAGCCGCCGCCGAGAGAGAGGCTCAAGTTGAGATAA
Organism: Anagyrus pseudococci; assembly: GCA_030522585.1. Taxonomy (NCBI): domain Eukaryota; kingdom Metazoa; phylum Arthropoda; class Insecta; order Hymenoptera; family Encyrtidae; genus Anagyrus; species Anagyrus pseudococci. The sequence continues at coordinate 13,777 of JAPYYQ010002937.1, read as the reverse complement.
ATCCGGCGCGATGTTTGTGTACAAACACACAAGCCCGAGAGAGAGAGAGAGAGAGAGAGAGAGAGAGAGAGTCGTCCTGCGGCGTAAGAAGTATATATAAAGAAAAATTGCCGAGTCAGCTTGAGTGTCTACCGTTGAAGATAGTCGCACTAGGCCCTCCTCCCTCACCCCCTCTATGTACAAGCGCACACCGAATAGCTCGGGTTGTATATAGACTCGTGTGTATATCTATAAAAATTTCTCTCCTCCCCCGATCGGAGGAGGCTCTAATCGGAGGGTTTTGCTGCCGTTGCCGCGGTTAGTGCAGTATCGATGCATGGTAGCGTAGATCAGAGAGCCGGCCGCGCAATTGTGTGTGTGTATATAGCATACTGGGAGCAAACGGCGCCTCGAGTTCACACGGAGAGCTGTCTCTCTCTCTCTCTCTCTCTCTCTCTCTCTCTCTCTCTCTCTCTCTATGGAGAAGTTTATATACGCTGGGGGCCTGCTGACACACGCTGTGATCCACCCGCTCTCTTTTTCTCCCTATCTCGCGTTGTGTCGCGAGTTGGCACGTGCTCCAGATGTATCTCGGCTCGCAGGGAAAACAACAACGCGTGTCCATTCAACAGGTCAGCCTATATCGACGCCGATATTGTCATTTCTTTACTCGAATTACGGAAACGCCGAGGTGTATGAGAGAAGGAAGAGACGAGATTTACCAAAACTCGGGAGGGACGGAGTGTGTATACGGATTGCGAAAATCGAGCGGAGAATTAAATTGATCGAGAGCGGAGTGTGATCGGTATATATATTATATACGCGCGCGAGCCTAAATGTTTACGATCTTATTTCAGGGAAAGCGCTTGAATTATTTCAGCAGCGGCAGAAGATACTCTTTCTCTCTCTCTCTCTCACTCTCATTCTATGTATATAAACACGCTGGAATCTCGAAATTTCAGCATCTTAAGCGCGCGTTATGCCACACGCTCGGAATACATATACATGTATATTCGAAAAGCCAATAACGCTCGCGTGGCGCGCTCGCGAGAATCGGGCTTTTATCTTAATACAGCATCGAAATATCCATTACTCGACAAATTCAATAGAGGCGCGATCGAGAGCGAAGGAGGGGGGGGGGGAGCCGCGGATAAACCCAACGATTTTCCCCCCGCTTAATAGCGGATGAAAAGAGGAAAAAACGGTAAAAGAAGAAGAAGAGGAAGGCAGGAGAAAGATACTCGCGTATTATATAATGAAGTGTAAAACTCATCTTCGCTACCGCGCTAATTCGAAATTACGTTGGAGCGCATATAATACAGAGCGAGCCCGCGAGGTGGAGAAGGAAGATCGCGCGGGACCGATATACACGAGTGCAAAGGAGGGAGGGGAAGGGGAGGTGCTGGAGGAGAAAACTCCTTCCCGACAAATGATCGCACGTGCAGAGCGTTAAGTCGGCCATATAGAGCCGATCGACAGCGATCAGGGCTGGAAGGGGGGCTCTAATACAAGCCGCTCTCCATGAGAGCGCTCTCTCTCTCTCTCGCGCGCCTCGATTGACACATGCGCCTATATACTGCCTCGGCCCTATACTGGTAATTGGCCTATGGGGGAGTAGACGCTCTCTCTAGAGCGAAAAGGATCATAGTGTAATGTGCATCCGCGAGTGAGTATCTGCTCGCGGAATATAAGCGACACGCGAGTGTGAGAGAGAGAGAGAGCATCGTGGAGAGCTGTGGGCCTCGGTGGAGGTTGAGCGGAGCGATTATTCGGCGAGAGCCGAGTGTAGGTCGGGCCGAGCAAACTCGGCTCTTTCGCAATGTTACGCGATCGACGGGGACTGTATAGGAGCGGGAGAAGGACGGGAGAGGTGTATCGACGGCCGGGGAGCAAAGATTGATTACACCGAGCGCAAGAGAGAGAGAGAGAGAGAAAGAGAGTTGGGAGAGAAGCTAAACTTTTTCTCTGCAGCGAGCTCCGATACACTTTTCCAGATGTATTTCGATCTTTTTGCTTTTCCCCCCCCTTTCCTCCTTTTCGATTAATTAATATCCGGTTATGCTCGAGGCTTTCTCGTACTGCCATGCTGTTGTTTACATTTGAAAAGTTCGTCGTCTTGGATTGATTGACGGCTCGAGGATATTGCAAAAACGTTATTCAGATTTTCAAATTAACAAAATTTTTGCATTCCAAATTTTTGGTTTTTTCTCGTAAAATTTAATACATGCCCGTTTCAGCTGAGGAATATATTATAATAGTGATGTGAAAAAAGTCGTAAAGGATCGTTTCTAATTAAATTTAATTGAAAAGCTCATCTTCCTCGTTTATCAAAATATTCAAACGAACAACAAGGCAAAAAGAAAAAAAAATATTTCGTTATAGTTTGAAAACAATTAAAATAAAAACGATAAAGCTGTTACATCGGTATACACACGTTCTATAACCTTGGCCCATATATCTCGCTCTTCCACAACAACAGCGTATTCTCAAATAATTCAAAGATTTCATTCGTTGAACAAAAAGACAACTCTCCTGCCGGAGCATATTCGGCATATATTTTTGCTCGAATCCCATTTTATTTATACATGCGAACAAATTCCGTCTCGAACTGTCTTCATTCAAGATTCGCCAATTGCCTCCCTCGTGCCACGACTTTTTGCCTCTTCCAATCACCAAGTGTGTGTGTGTGTGTGGTGGAGAAGGCTTTTCTCATTTCATGCTAGATCAGTTCCTTTTCCAGAAAAGTAGAAGTAACTATCGCCGTAGCCGCTTGTAAATGATATTGCTGCCTTTAAGCAAAATTACATTCTATACGTTTGTTCCTTTTCTCTCTCTCTCTCGCTTTTTTTTTCCTTTTCATCCAAGGACATAGCCGCAGAATCGATTGTAATCAATCTGCATAATAAATCAGGGCTCACGCGCTACCAATGCTCTTTTTCTCCAGTTGACCAATAAGCTTTTTGTAAACCGAAGCTCGTGCGTTTAAAAACAATAACATCGAGATTTGTCCAATATTTTGCAATTATACCGATTAATAATCGAACAACAAGCTCTGAGTTGTATTGCTGACTATCTCTGGGAGAATTATTCAAGCCTTGTGAGAACAGAGCTGGCAAACTGTTAAAGCCGATGAAAATTAATCGTGATTTTAAATGTTCATCGTTCTTTGCTATTTTCAATATTAACGGATGTATCAATTTTCGCGTGTATCATTGAATTTATTCGTATATATTTTGAATAATCCATCACTTCCAATTATTTTATAATGCCTTGACAATTTATATACCTATCGATTAAAGCTAATATAATATGAGGTTATCCAAAGAGGAATCGAGTTACCCAGTCATAAACGCGTTGCGCAAAATTCTCGACGCTTCAATTTTGAAATTGACTTTTATATATATTTTTTTTTTCGTTGGGGATTGATAGATGGCTTCGAATAGCGATTCTTTACTCTCTCAACTGAAAATGTCAGAACGTTGACTAGTCGACAAATTTTTATGGAAGCAAACGGTTTTTCCCCCCATTTCTCTCTCGTTATGACGGGGAATAACGAGCAAAAAAAAAACCTCGTCAAATTTTGAAGCTTTCATCGACTTGCCTCTTCCTCAAACGAGCGAATTCCGCTTGAAATTGGCGCTTTCACGAAAGAGCGAAATTCCGAAATCCAAACAGTAAACCTCGAACCAAAATTCCATCGCGAATTCCGCTACCAGTTGACAACAGCATAATTAAATTTTACACGTAACTCGACCTAAAATTCTCCAGTTTCCCATAAACAGCTGTATCAGTTCGTCGGTAGAGCATCGAGAGGGAATCAAAAAACGACAAGAACGCCAGGAGTACTATTACCTCCTTCCATCTTCTTTCCGCTTGACAAATCGCTCTGATGGCCGGCCCTCTCTCTCTCTCTCTTCGGCCCACAGGCCGCGAAATCGAGCTTTACGCCCGAGCGCGCCACCGCAGAGCGCCGCGCAAGCGCGAAAATTCACGCCAAGGTCGGCCACGCTGCTGAGGCAATATCCGTGCCTGATCCGGCGCTACTGCGCAGAAAAATCTGAAGGGCTCCAGGCGGGGGGGGGGGAGGGTCTGATTGTTACGACGACGTTAGTTCTGCGTTTGATGCCTCCCCCCCCCCCTATCTTTCATTCCCTCACGAAAATCGAGGGGCTGAAGGTTGTAGGGCCTATTCTTCGCCGAGTTGACGCAGGGCAGAGCGAGCGCGACTGTCTTTCGCGTTTTCGATTATTCGCTCGATTGCCATTGGCTGCTGCCACCCAAGATGTGGGTCTCTGAAGAACGAGAGAGGTAACTACGTCGTCCGTACGGATTGATGGGGAACGACGGCCTCGATGCTTTTCCGCTTTGTTGGAGTCATGAGCAATGCGAATTTCTTAAAATGTCGTCCGGTTATGTTGGCCCGATTACGGACGTCGGGGGAGTGTGGTTATTAGTCGTCGTTTTAACGAGCATACGCTTTTACGCTTTTACTTCGAGAAAAATATGGGGTGAAACTTTATCAGGGCGCTGATACGAAGTCGGAGAGCATAATTGTCGCTATTTATCCCTCATGAAGGAAAAATAAAAGATTTGTCTCGTGATTCTGCTTATCCTGCATTGGGACACGAAGCATGTTATTCTCCTGTTTTTGTTTTGTAAGATGCCCATTAAACCGTGGCAATTATTTATTCCAGTTATATTATCAAGGTCACACAAACACATACACACACTGCAAAACAAACAATCCAAGTGATTCTAATGTATTAAAGGAAAAAAAAGGAAATACAATAAGTCGTCGATTCGAAGCAATCAACGTACTCCCGTACATTCGTCAAGCGTCAAGTAGATACATGCCGAGTGTGGTAAGACACGTCGTTCCGTCAAAAATACACTTGGTCGCAGGAAAATCATCGTCCCTTTCTCGTTCTCCTTTTATCTCTTTGATTTTTCCCCCTCGCGGCGTATCGGATTTTGATAAATTAGGCGACGTTTTTAACGGCCAACTTAAAGAATAAGCCCGAAGAAATAAATTGCGGCAGGCGCGCGACGGTAAATACATGCCGATCCATCTTGGTCCCTCGTAGGCAGCTCGCAAAAACGAGAGAACATTCCGAGCAAAAGTGCGCGCGCGCTCTTTTCATGAAGTCGAAGCGAGATGAAGAAAAGAGAAGCGTAAATAAATAAGCGAAGAAAAGACGAACGAGCTGGAGGTATGTCAACCTTCTCTCCAAGAGAGACAGAGTCTCCCCCCTCCCATCTCGACCTTAAGGGGAAGCTGCCGTCCCCCCTCGCCGGCGGCGACGGAATTACTGCGCAGGTGGAAGGAAAAAAAAAGCCATACGACGCTCCAATTGTTTAGCCGCGCTCTATTACCCCCGCGAGTGTCGTCGAATGAGACTGGCCTTGGCCATAGCTGCTCTCTCTCTCTCTTTCTCGGCTTCGATAAAGTGCTTTATAGTGAGAGGCACTTGTTGGATGTGTTGCTATCGAGTGTCGCGCGCCATAGACGAGAGCGAGGGGTGAAATCTCGCGTTAAATTCGAGTCGTCGTAAAAATAAGCCTCGAAATAAAAATATGATTTGATCAGCCGGTGTGTAACAGAGCGGTAGTTTTGCTTTTGTTATGTACATTATGCATGTGCACCTATCGAGGCCCACGCTCCAATCGACGCTTTTCGAATCGATCCTGCCAAACAGATAAAGCGTCTATTTTTCGTTGCTGTCCAATAATAATCCCTGCACACGACCACGCTGGCAAGTTGGGAAAAAAATACATTCAGATGTATGCACGGAGTGTGTCCGGCTGAGAGAGCTTTGAAACATTTACGAGGAAATGGTCGCTCGGGAGGGAAAATAAAAAAAAAAGAACTTTTCTTCTCGGTCAGCGGCACAGAAGGAACTTGCGCCCTGCATTATACATGCCGCTCTCTGCGGGAATAATTTGAATTTAACGCCAGGGAGAAAGAGAGAGAGAGAGTCGGCGAACAAAGCTTCGGGTATTTTTAACCGGACGTCGAGCGTCCGGTTTTTACGCGGCAGCGAACTTTTTTTTCTTCTTATTCAGGAGCCTCGATAAGTTGGACTTAATTAATTTTCTCTTTTCTCTCTTCTTTTCTTTTTTTTTCTTCCACGACGATGCAGGAATGACTGCATTAGCTATTACGTGCTGGTCAACTGATTGCGATTCGAAAACGGAGGAAAAAAACAATCTTTCATAAAGTTCCGCAACATGTTCACTATTTTATTCGCTCTAGAAAAGTCATAAAAAGAATGAATATCCAAAAAAAAAAAAAACAAAACAAACGACCGTATATCTAAAATTTTCCGAGTTTAAATCAAAAACGAGAAATCCCACGATATCCGTCGCGCGCAAAATCCCACGGAATCTGACGGATCAAAAAGCACGCGAGTTATTCCCCCCCCCCGCACGCGCAGACGGTAAACTTTTCATTCTCTGCGCTTCGGAAAAGTGTGAGAAGAGCCAGCCGGCTCGTCGCGGACGAGTCACCTATATATATCGAAAAACAATACTCGTCGCAACGTTGTTAGACTGACATATCGACTATATCGCCTCCCACGCGATTAGTCGTCGCGTCTACGCCAGAGAGTAAGTCCAGCGCACGTCCACGCTGCTCTCTCTCTCTCTCTCTCTCTCTTCCTCTCTGACACTTGAAAGCCGCGTCAATTAGTCGCTAAGGAGGGGACGGGGATCGGAGAGGCACAAGTCGTGGCGATGCGCGTGTGAATCGTTCGTTAGGCGCGGCGCGTGCGCGCGTCCGAGAATGCCTCTGCGAGCATTCACGCGCGGCTATCGTGGCAAGGACTCAAGAGAGAGAGAGAGAGAGAGAGAGAGAGAGAGAGAGAGATAGACTCTCTAACACACTGCGCGGTACGTATACACAGTGTGTAAGTAGAGGCGCGCCGAGAGTGTTTATTGCCGGCGTGAATGGCCGGGCGCGCGCACGACGCCGCGAGATTCAATGGACCCCCCGCCCCCCTTCTCTGTTGGTCGCTTTCGTCGTGTGCATCTTTCCACAAACTCCTTCCCCCCGCACTCCCCCAGCCCCTTCCCTTCTTCCCACACTCCCCCCCCCCCCGCTCCCCCCCCCCCCCCTCCCTCTCTCTCTCTCTCTCTCTCTCTCTCTCTCTCTCTCTCTCTCTCTCTCTTACCTTTACGACTGTTTACACGCTGTTGCTCGAAGAAAGCCCCGCAATTACAAGGATTGTTTCGAGAGCGACACGCGCTGACGCTTATATACCTTTCGCGATTGAATAAGCTCTCTCGCTAGAGATGTGACTCTGTGTGTCTGTCTGTGTAAGACACCCTGCGTCTTTGATTCTGACTTGTGTTTTGAGAAAACGCTTGGATTTATGAGATCTGATGATCTTTGCGCCGTTACCATACATACGAATGCAATGATTTGTTGAGGCTCAAACGTAATGTACGTATAGGTTTTTGTTTGCCCCGCGCCCGTCTGTGTACCGTGGGGTTACAGCAAGTGTATGCCATGTTTGCCGCTTGTTTTGCTCTCTTGTAATATTCACTCTTTTTTTTTTGCTTTTCTTTTGTTTTTTTTCCCATTCGCATGGGACCGCGCGCATGCATACATATGAAATTTCAAGAGTTTCCCGAGGGTACGTATAGGTATGTGGGTAGCGGTTCTCTCTGCGCGCACATACCGATGGTTCTTGAATAAATTCGATCGCGGGCAAATAATAAACAGACTTTTTTTTCGGCAAAGTGTAGAAAAACCATATTGTGTACATTACGTGCGTTTGGCGGATGAAAAAGTAACCGGGCTAGCGCGTACGTGCTCCCGGCTGGTTATACTAAGCTCGTTTAGGGCAGACGGAGAATAAACACGTAACTCAAGTTGATATAATAAAATCGAGAGAAGGAAAAATTGTGCCGCGTTTTTCATTCGGCCGAAATAAATGCGTTGGAGTTTCTTATTCTTTTTCTTCTTTTTTGCGCCTTACAGAAAATAAAAGCTTTAAAGCTCGTCGAATTTAATAAAATTGATAATGAGCGAAACAATAGTACATCGTCCAAACGCCCAACGATGACATATCCATATTTTTTTCTTTTCGCTTTAAAGCCCTCACCCCCGCGGCCCCGATAACCTACGCGCATTATCGGTTTTGCGCGCAATCATTCAGCCAACAGACGTATAGAGCTCTCTTGAACCCCACGACCCGTGAATTACAAAGCCAAAGCGCTCTAAGATGCCCTTTCAATCGGACAATCGGAACATGACCGAGCAGCTTTCGAATGAAACTGCCCGTCCTCTCCTAATATTCCTCAATATTGAAACTATGACAAGCAGAAACAGGCTCTCCTACAGAGTAAAATATCTGTTAGATCGAAGAAAAAGCAACAGTCCGTCCGCGACATCTCGCGCGATCGAGCGATACCTCTCTCTCTCTCCGCGTTCCACTCTCGAAGATCATCGCTATAGCTCAAGCCATGAGAAAATCTCGGGAGAACGAGGCTGCGCTGTGCTCACTCGCGATCTTCCGAGAAGGTATAGCGAGAGGAGCCACGCCCACGCGAGAGAGAGAGGAGGCGAATTATTATCCGTTGCCTCGTTCGCGGCAAGGACTCCGCAACGTCCGGCCGATTTTACGAAGTCGCGCGCGGTTGCGCAGTTATCTCTCTCTCTCTCTTCCTCGCGTGCATTGTGCCTACATTATCTTCGCCCTCTCTTTTTCTCTACCCGGCTCTTGGGAGATTAATTCGGCACACACGAACACACAGGGCGCACGTGGGCTCATTAGTCAGGTCTAATAGCTGCTTTGTTTTAGGCCCGGGCCCCCCTCCCCCTCTGTGAGTATGTGTATATAACAAGCCGCTATTTTGACACTCTCGCTTTTATTATTTCTTCTTTCCCTTTTCTTCGCCATAACATCATTCATCGGCGGCGTTGGGTAAGCGCCAACACCTGGTTTTGTATTATAATATAACGCGCAAGTGCGTAAGCCCCCCCCCCTGTCGCGCGTGTGTGGCTGTGTGTACGGAGTCGGACGGGGGGGGGGGTGGATAAGCAAGGAATGTTGTTTTGACGGCGAGCGATTTTTCGTCTTTTGCGGAAAGATGCTCGAGCGCGCGTTTTGTAAATACGACAGCGTGAGAAAACAGCGCGAGAGGCAGAAAAAAGAGAGGCGGATGAGAGAAAGAGGGGGCCGCGCAACGATAACATCCAGAGCGAAATAATATCGAAAACATTGCGAAGGACCGGGGCTAAGCACACACAAGCCCATAGACACCATCGGAAAATCGACGAGTCGCGCGAGAAGAGGAGCAACACGTCTGTCTGTCTGTCTGTCTGTACGATTGTGTGTATTTGGGTGGGTGGGGAGGGCTCAAGGCGCATGAATTTCGTATTCGAAATCTGGCGCAGGGCTGTGTGTTTCTTGGGAACGGATAGGAGGAGGTGGTGGAAGGGAGAGAGAAATGCCGTCGTGTCGGGCGAAGCAGCGACGGCCTGGCAGAACGTCGACACAATGGGCGAGGAAATAGGGACGCCCGGGATCTCACAAGTGTCAAGACGCCGGGAGATTAAACGATCGTCTATAACCGCGCGGAGAGAATTTCACGGGTATTTGTATACGTGCTGGCGTCCGGCTCTCTGTGTACGTGTAAACAAGTATACAGACACACACACACTAGCGCGCCTATGGCTATCTCCGGGAAATTTGTCTTTGCTCACTTTTTCTCTCTCCCACATAGCGTTTGCGCTTGGGAATGATTCTTATAGTCCCCCGTTCCTGAGCGCTAAACTCTCCTTAGCCCCCCCCCCCCGAGTGTGTCTGTTTTGTAATGTCAAAAAGATCCTGGCTTATTTGCGCTATGGCCAAAGCCGAGGGGTGATCGATTGTTTCTTATGCATGATTCATCGCTGGGGAATTTTTTCTTTTTTCCACCAATCGGTAGTAGCATCTTGTATATCCTTAGCGGTGCGCCTGCTATTTTTTTTTCCTCTTTTTTCATCTCAAAATTTATTTCGGGATATTACGTTTCACGTGGATGTATATTGAGGATATATGGATTTAATGGACTTACGAAACGAGGACGCTTTGTTAGAGAACGACAGTTGTCAGCGACTCACCTGCAACAAACGAATGAGAAAATACGATCATTAGTACAAAGATTTTTTGTTTCGCGCAAAGTAATAACGTATAATTTTTTTCTGATTAATCAACGAAACGTTTGACGTCCTTATAATAATACCAAACGCAGATCGAGTGCAAGTTGAAAAAAAAGAATTAACAGCAGAAAGAGCATTTTCCTAATTCCCTCGCGGCATTTTCAGCCTTGTCAGTTCGTTGGTGGGCCATAAAAGCGCATTACAACATAGTCAAAAGACGCTCTCTCTCTCTCTCGCCGCCAACGCGCGTAGGCAAAGGAAATAAATTTGAGCTCTATGTATAGCGGCAATTCTAATCAAGCCAGAGCGTCGTTGTGGGGTTGGGAGGAGGGGAGGGAAGGGGTTCAAAGCGTTGGACGCATCGCAATATCTCCTCGTGGCGGCCTCGTAAAGCGCAAAAGCCGCACGCGAAAAAGCTCATTACCCGAGAGCGCCGGGCTAATGGCGAAATACTCTCTCCGTACTCCCCCGCCCCCCCTCGTCACTCAGCTAGATTCCGCCGTTACAGATGAATATATTAAAGAGAAACGCGCGTCCTTCCAGGGCGACCAAGCTCTGTCGAGTCAGCGGAACAGCTGTTACGCGTGTGTGGGTGGATGTAGGTGACCTCGAAACTGGGTTAAAGCCCATAGCCGTGTGTTTCGCGCAACTATATTCCGATCCTCGGCTGACCTTACCTTGCGCGTTGAGGCCCTTGTCGTTGGGCGCGTTGAGGGCCGTCGATAGCCCATGTCGTGCGGCGTGTGTTATTGTCGGATTGCGCATTAGATATTCCGTAATGAGCGCGATATTCTTGCGGGACCAGCTCTCTCTCTCTCACTCTATCTATCTCTCTGCATGCGGGCCGACCCCGCGAAGGCTCGGTCTCTTTACCCTCACCGCTGCCCTCTCTTCTCTATCTCTTTTTTTGTTGTTGTTGTTGTTGTATCCGTATGTGTGTTGTGTACGTGTGTATGGGTATATTGGCGTGCGAGAATATGCGCGCGAGCGTTTGTAGTCGGTCTCCGTGGGAACGCAGCCTAGAATCGTGACGAGTCCTGTTTTCCCTCTCGTTCTCTCACACCGACGTGCCTCCCCCCCCCCTCCCTCCTCAACACAAGCGAGCGCGCTACCGCGCCGAGGCAATCCATGGTAAAATTCGTATAGGCGAGTGTATATCGGTGTGTACGACGACTCTCTTTCTCCCCTTCTACGCTCATTTCCAGAGACGCTCTCGCTTTTCTTTGTCAATCTTTAATGCCTCGGCCTTATTATTCGACGCGTCTGTCTTTGCGGGTTTTGATTTGATACATATACCTCGCTCTGTTTGACAAGTGCGTGTCTCGGCAAAAGAGAGGTGGGGAAAGATCAACGCGCGATATTTTCATGGCGATTATATCGTCTTCCTACCTAGAGCCGCGCACGAGCCGCCGATGAATCATTTCTGTCAATGTTTATCGGCAGCGATGAAAAACGTTAATTAATTTTTCAATTCGAAAAGTAGGGAACTCGATCGATATAGCGCGCGCCGCTTCAATCACGATTCTCCCTGTACATAAAACACGATTTGGATACCCATAACGGTAATATTGATTACTTTTTAAACACTACAGAATTTACGTCGCAATTTATATATCGACACCTTAACGTGAAAAAATACGCTCGTAATACATTATGAGAAAGCTCTTTCCTCAGATGACCATTAAACTTTGACGAAATAGCGTTGATAAAATAGATAAGATTCGAGATACATATATGAATAAATATGTGCCTATCCCACGGTGAAGAAACCTTAAATAAATCAAACAATGCTGTACATACATTATTAACGAAAAAAAAAAAAAAAAAAAAAAAAAAAAAAAAAAAAAAAAAAAAAAAAAAAAAAAAAAAAAAAAAAAAAAAAAAAACCATTTTCCAAAAACCCTAATCTTGAAAAAAATCCGGCCACGTAGTAATTAAGCCGAGCTCTCTTTTTCCATCTACATAGCGCGCAACTTCCTCATGCGCTCCCCCCATCCGCACACACCGCTGCGAATATTCTTCCAAGCACGCACGCGACACCGCTATACAAAGTATGTACGCTCCTCCGGCAGTCTATTCCCTTATCTCGCTTATAGATTTCGCCTTCTAATTAAGTCAATGGTATATACGAGGGAGAGAGAGAAAAAAAAGTGAAGCAGCCACGCGCGCTCGACGAATTTCATGTTTATAGCTCCCGAGGCCTTTTTTTCCACTCCAACTCTCTTCGCGAGCTTGCGCAAGTATTGAGAAGACGGGTAGGGGGCAATTTTGTGCCACCGTTAAGATACATCTCTACGAGGCTTAAAAGAAGGAAGAAGGGAGGGGGGGAGAGAAAAGAAAGGGTAAGCGGGATAGCTCTGGCTGATCGATTAATTAATCTTGGCGATCGTTTTCCAATTATTACGCAAGCTCGCGGGTTTTGTGTGTGCACGAGGGAGCAACGCGCGAGGAGAGAGAGAGAGAGAGCTGAATTGCCGAGCGTCGATCTCCTTAATTAGGCCGCTATTTGGGCGCACGAATAAATGCGTGCGAGACGGGAAAATTTAACGCTCGTTCGTTATAAAAATGTTAGATGAACGCGCGCTTTTAGAGGGATATCCCTGACTTTTTTTCGCGTGAGGATAAGGCTTTTTTTTTATTGTTTGTTTCGTGGGGTTTCGTACGTGCTGGTTGAAAATTTAATTGATCTTTCGCTGTTTGCTCGCGCGTTTAGCCAAGTTAATTACGCGAAGTTGATATGCATTTTGCAAGGCTTCGGTTTGTTACCATTTCTTTTACTTTTTTTTGTATAACATAATTTCTCATTGATTGTTCGAGTTCGAGGAACGAGGTGAGAGGAACTGAATGTGCGATTTAAAAGTAAAAACAATTTATTTCAGATGTAGACTATCCGAGGTGAACGTTTCAATCGCAATTGCTATTGTATAAATTCTTTTTTTTTTCAAGTCACTTTGCAATAATAATCAACATCAGGATGTATGGTCGGTTTCTCAAACTTAATGAAATTTTCGCGAAAAGATCGTTTTAATTAAGTAAACCTGCATACCAACAACAATCGCATTAAACTATACGTCAGATGAAAAAAAAAATTCCACACCTTTACACCGTCTTACCATCTCGAACTTCATCTACTTGTCGCGTCTTACTCACCCCCGACATAATCTACTGAATCCGTCTTACCACTCCGCGCTTAATCTACTTACCGCAGTCGCGCATTTAGTTCGAAACAGCGTACAGAAACTTCGACACAGAGCCCCATTCTCAGACCCTAAAACTTGTCCTTCACCCCCGCGCTGCATTACATTCCACTCTAACTCTCTCCCCATAACATACTGCACGTAAATCAAAACCCATACGCGCCTAATTGCACGCGATTAAAGAAGATTTTACACCGCTTACGAAGACGCGCGCGCACTTGACTCGCCCATTCCCTTTACACGTTGCGCAACGCCGTTGTAGCGATGTGCACTCGAGGAGTCCCAATGTCGAGAGTGAGAGAGAGAGTGACTCTCGTGTATCCTTGGTAGTTAAAATTTAACGCGCCTCCAGATCAACCCTGTAGGAAATTCCAACCATCATATCACCATTTTATTTCGAATAATATACCGAATGGCCATCTTTCCGACCAGTACATCACCAGAAAGCCTGTTA